>JAVTVY010005316.1:0-41143 GCA_036873755.1 Hanleya hanleyi
ATTTGGTGATCAATTATTATTGTTGGTGTTTTACTTGGCATATATTTAAATTTTCACATGAATAGCTCCAGCACAGACTAATCTGAAGCATTTTTTAAACCTAATAAGGAATTTTCATTATTTGGCCGGAAATTAAACTCTAAATTTCCCTAATTGTTTTCCTGTGTTGTAGTAATTGTAATTGAGAAAACTGTTCATATTTCTAACCAATGGACCATTGTGACTTGTCAAAAGTCATTGGCTTTCATGAGTCTTAAGTAAATAATGTCACTGAAGCCAAATGTTAACCCAAGTTGTGCTGATGTAACATGAGTGACAAAATATGCATTTCTTTTGACTATCTCTTCAACAGTTTTTAATTCAATTTAGCTGCTTTCATGACAGCATCTGTCAGGTATTTAGAACATATATACAAAGAATTATGATCATACACTTGACACTTAGTGCTAGTCAGCTCACTGAAGTTGGTAACGTGAGTGATGATGTAACGTGAGTGACAATATGTAACGTGAGTGACAGGAGATGGCTGAAGTCACTGATGTCATCAATTGCAATTGGTGCAATAATAGGGGTGTAGAACATTTCGTTCTCTCTTGGAGGCTTTGCAGATCGAAGCACTAACTTCTTGGTAGCTACAAACAACTTGACGGAACTTGACTTAACCCTTTCACCGATTATTTCCCCTGACAAAAGTGACCTGCTGACGATCAATTCCCTGAGAACTGTTAAAATTTGTATATGTTGTCTTTGGAATGCTAGAAATTGCGTTTGCGTCCGAGATTTGCAGAAAAACATAAGAAACCTGTCTCCACAAGACACACTCCAGTGTTATTTGCTCTAGTTTTATAGCAAAATAAATAAAATAGCATACAAAATTAGGTTTTACTGCGAGAGAATGCGCTTTCCCCGGCTTTCTCGACTCAAAAACATCAAAATCCAACAGAGAAATCGTCTTTTTTCGACCGCATTTGACAGCGTTTTTCTCGAGTTTTACTCGGCCAATTTTCATGTTTGACCTCTCATTGGAAAGAGCGACCTTTCACCTTTCTACACAGGAAATAACCTTGAATGGATGGCAAAATAAAACGGAGGATACGATTGGATTATAAAATGATGTCATTCCATCCTTCCAGCCACTGTCTACGCTCGTCTCAAATCTGTTGGCTGCTAGAGGTCACGTGGGCAAAATTACGCATACCGATTGGCTCGTCGGCTCAATAACACAGCTTGCTGCCGACATTTTGAAATGTGTTCGACAAACTTTGCGGATCAAGACTCGTAAAAATATGGAAATAAACTTTGCCGGTCGTCGTTGGCAGTTTCAGTCGTCTGGGGAATATTCACCACGCTTTACCAGTCATGTAACATAACAAATACAGGAGTTAGGATGAGGTTTTCGATGATTTTTTCCATTTTTGCGGCTCGCTGCCGAGATGCCCGTCACACGGTATGTGGGGAAAAATGCATTTTTCATTCCGATTTTTTTCGTTCAACATCTAAATTTGTTTTATTTATTTTTCAAACAAGCAAACAATTTTGAGAATCAAATTGATCAGGGTTTCGGCTTTCCAGAAGTATACAGTGTTTGATAGGTTTCCGTTAAAACGAATGCAAAAAATAAAAGTGCTGTACCCATCGTGATGGCCAACAGGTTTAAAGCTAACCCGATCAACCGGGGATGGTCGTACGGGTGGCACTCTCGTTATCCCCGTACACCGGGTTTAATCGGTGAAAGGGTTAAGACTGCCTATGAGTGAATACTTGAGGTTAATAGAATCCATGTCCGGAAAAGATTTTTGGATGCTGAAATGACATGTCCAAGAGTGGTTTCAAATAATATCTTTTAATACAGAAACATAAGAATGTATATATATCCAGTCAAATAGTTCTTTGATGACATAATGAACTAGAAATATCACACAAAATAAGGAATGAAATTATTAAGAGAGGCACCTGAAGTTAGTACATGAATAGATACCAAGAGAAAAACTACGTCTGATACTGGAATCGCTGTTTGGGCTGAGACAGCCATGTGAAATAGGCAGGAGTTGTATTTCCGAAATACGGTGGTCACAAGACTGAAGTTAAACATCACTATCGCTAAAAGAGAGTATCATCAAAAGTCAAATTTAGTAGTAGGCAGTGTAGGCATATTTTCAGCATTTCCTTAGAAATAATATAAGGGCTGCAAATACGGGGAATCGAACTTGGGGTTACTTCTGAAGCTCTATATGCAAAGCTGTAATAGAGTTCCCTTAGTTGAATACAGGAAGTATCAGTTGAAGTAAGCAGAGCAAACTTTTCAGAACTTTTCCAAGAAATGTTAAGGCAGCAAATACTGTCAAACCTGGGGAATCGGACATAGGGTTAGTTCCGAACTGCTAAACGCAAAACCATGTTAGGGTTACGGTTTCCTTAGGTGAAAACCTAGGGAGTATCAGTTATAGTAAGCAGTAGGTGGTCAAATCTGAGACACACTGTTTACTACACCAGGGAACAAATTATTAGGAAGTTGAGCAACCCAGTCCCTGTGGATATTTCACATTTTCAGAATGGCATTGAATAGACAGAGCTACATTACTTGATTGTAATAATCTTGAATTCAAAGAGATTTCTTTAAGCAACAGATGTTAAATGCATTCCCACTTGTGTGTTCAAATTTGTGCAACAACTCGAAAAGGATCTAGTTCAGTTTGACAAACCAATTATACTGTTCAAATGTTGCCAACATTTTGAGGAAGTACTGAATACATGTATAATGAAGCAAACTTTGACTGAATCATGCGGAAGGAATGTCTACATAAAATCGCTATTTACATGTACCCTTATTAAAGAATCTTTGATCATTACATGAGTATCATTTCTCCTATACATGTATAGCTTGATAATTGTATAAGCTTGTATGCCATAATCCAAACATATGCACAATTTACCAGAGGTTTTGGTAATGTTATAAGACAGAATGTATCACTACATGACATAATTGACTGGATATAATCACTGGACATGAATTTCCTGTGATCAATGGGGCTTCAAATCCCCCAGTCATATTGTAAACTGAAAACAATCACTTTGTTTTGTTGTTTGAAATGTTATTTTTAAACAAAAAACAATAAGTCTTCTTATTGAGGCCCATTGAATTGTAAGGTAACGTGAGTGACGTAACGTGAGTGACGCAGGTTTCTTGTCATTTGGTGCTGATGACAGCTAATACACTTATAATGTTGACTTAATAATGTTACTGCTGCTTAGATGTGGTGGCTGCCCATTTCTCCTGGGCAGAACAAATGGTTGTTTGTTTATTGAAAATTAAAGCCAGAGCTAATTTCAAGAATAAAATTGGTACTAAAATTCTCATGTTCTTTTTCATGTAACGTGAGTGACGAGTGCTAAAACTTCACTTGGATACAGGCCTTCATACAAATTTGAACAATATTTATTTGTTGGTGTACACTGTGGCCAGGGCTGCCTGCATGCGCAGTATGTCCACTTATAGTTGAGGACTTGAAGATTGACAAGCAATTATATATCTGAAAAAGACTAAAAGTGTAACGTGAGTGACGTGGAATTGACCTACTACGATTGGGCCATCTACAACTGTGACTGCACCATCTACGATTGGGCCATCTACAACTGTGACTGCACCATCTACAACTGTGACTGAACAACCTACAACTGTGACTGGATCATCTACAACTGTGACTGGACCATCTACAACAATGACTGCATCTTCTACAACTGTGACTGGGTCATCTGCAAATCTGACTAAAATTGTGACTGCACCAACTGATATCATCACTGGATAATGATGTAAATCAGAATACACACCTCACCAATGCGTCAACATAATTCATCAGACAATGGTACATTTATATGCCCATGACTAATCACATATCAACCACTTTATGTACATGGAAGTTCTGAATATTTTATCAGAAAGAGGCTCATCAGAAGGGACAGTTCATCGTCTACAAGATCAAACCTAAGTCTGTCTCCTTGATACATATCAATGATTCTGTATCTCCCTGCATCAGCAACAGTTCTTTGTCGGACTATAAACATCCTCCACACAAACATTATTGAGGAAAAAGGCCTGCCACATTTGATAAATCACCAAAAACATTGAGACTATCCCAGGACAATCTTAAAGATACCCCATTCTATATATGATGCCATGTAGGATTAATTTAGTACCAGACAGCTTGTGATATTCTGAAAGAAACAAATGAATTCAGAGACCTTGATTTTGCAGCTACAAATATTTCAGAGTTAAGGATACATATTATATCTCCAGCACAACCCACATACAACAGTGCACCTATCCAGCAAACAAGTACTGCAGTAATGAAAGACTGTAGACTATTGAGTCATCCTTTGACCAGCATTCAACCAGTCTTCAGTAGATCCAGACAACTCTGATTCACCTCTCAATAGGCTCATCCTACCATACAGTCGGACAGCGATTGGAAAAAACACTTCTATGATGTGTTGGTAAATGTCGATGACAGTTGGAAGAATGGGTATATGTGAAGACCATTGCGATTGCCCAGACACATGTATCCAGCAATCAGACAATGGTTAGATTGCCCAGACACATGTATCCAGCAATCAGACAATGGTTAGATTGCCCAGACACATGTATCCAGCAATCAGACAATGGTTAGATTGCCCAGACACATGTATCCAGCAATCAGACAATGGTTAGATTGCCCAGACACATGTATCCAGCAATCAGACAATGGTTAGATTGCCCAGACACATGTATCCAGCAATCAGACAATGGTTAGATTGCCCAGACACATGTATCCAGCAATCAGACAATGGTTAGATTGCCCAGACACATGTATCCAGCAATCAGACAATGGTTAGATTGCCCAGACACATGTATCCAGCAATCAGACAATGGTTACAATAAGGTATACAGTAATCTCTCTAATAATCCCCACAGAAAATTTACATTTTAAAACAAGAAACTAACAGAAAAAGATAAAAATATATGGAAACTTTGATTTAACTACATAACTTGTCAAATAATTTCTCATTCTAACAGGAGACTGGCCAGTTTTCCAGAAGCTTTCTCTCAACAAAGGTTGGAAATTAAGTTTTTTTGTTTGAATTATTAGAGATTACTGTATTCAACATCAAACCCCTCCCATCAATGTCAAACAGGTTCAGAAAGTAATGCCAACTTAGAACAGTTTTTCAGTACATGCAACTCTATCAGTAAAGTCAATTTTCAAAAAAAAATATTCTCACACTCAGAGGGTTTGATTTGGTGAAAAGCCAATTTTTCTATGGTATTGAATTGCTCTGTTCATCACACACTATAACCACTTTGACAAGGAACTCGGAAAACTACTTCCATTTCTGACAGGAAAAAAATTTATCAATAAGTTACGACAGAAATGCATGTGCTGGACTAGGGAGAGATATGATAGCTAAGCCCACACAGTACAGTATGATTGATCATTCACGTTAATAAATCTCCCTCTTACAGGGTGCAGAAAAAAATAGACATTCCACTGAGATAGTCTCAAAGTACACAATATATACAAGAAAGTCGACCAATTATCTCGCATTTCCAAATCTGCCACAATCGATTTATTGATAAGAAGCAGTGCATGAAGATAATATTCACCCAAGATAATTCGAATTTAACCTTCTTGTTGAGTCTAACGATCAAACTGCATGTAAAAATGTAATCCTATTAAATAAGAACACAGGAAGGAAGCAATCAGAGATTGCTCAATTGTATGCCCCCCCCCTTCCACTTTAATCCGACACTGCCCCGCCATTGTTCTGTTTTTTATTGGTTGGTGGAGGCCTAATTTGGATAATTATAAAAATTCTGTTTCAGTCACTTTTTTGCCATGTCTCACATAATACATATTCCAAATATCAAGCAACAAGTGATAATACGATGCTTCGATGCAAGATGGTCGCCAGGGCTTTCGCCAAATCCGAAAATGTGACCTGGTTATGAGACCTACATTCCTTGGGAGTATATTGTGGTGAAATTATGAAGCGATCAGTGAATTTTGTACCCAATTCACTGTTTTTGGGGCAATTTCATACTTCAGGACCTATGTTGTCTGCTTTGGAATGTAGAATAACATATAATATAGCCATTTTCCTGGTTCAAATCAGTTATGGACTGAGATCCAGCTTGGACAAATAAATATATCCCATTCACTTAGGTTTAAACGAAGGGCCATAACTCTTGAAAATATAACCGAAAACAGAGAAACTTCACGCTACACACCTATGGGTCACTGACCACATATCATGTGTATTTCATACTTGTTCATACAATATTAACCGAGATCCAGCCCTACAAATCCCAATTCACAAAGATTTGAAGAAAAAGGGCCATAACTCTTGAAAATATAGGCGAAATGTGGAGAAACTTCACGCTGCACAACTACAGGGCACTGATCACATATCCTGCAAATTTCATAATTGTTCATACAATATTCACCGAGATCCAGCCCGGACAAGACCCAATTCACGAAGAATTCAGGAACAAAGGGCCATAACTCTTGAAAATATACGCGAAACGTGGAGAAACTTTACGCTGCACAACTGTGGGTCATTGACCATGTATCATGCAAATTTCATACTTGTCCATACAATATTAACCAAGATCCAGCCCGGACAAGTCCCATTCACAGAGATTTCAGAAAAAGGGCCATAACTCTTGAAAATTATACTGGAACTCGGAAAAAACTCCACGCTGCACAACTACGAGCCACTGGCCACATTCCATGCAAGTTTCGATCCTGTCCATCAAATATTAACCGAGATATTGCCCGGACAAGAAATTCGGACGGACAGACGGACAGACGGATGGACAGACGGATGGCCAGACGGACAGACGGACGGACAAAGCGATCGCTATATGCCCCCCCTCTAGTTAGAGGGGGGGCATAAATATTGATTAATACTCATAAGGTCTCTTGTATCTCTGAAGTTAATCCATCCGTAACATAAATTGTAATCATAGCCAATTGAGCAACGACTATTTTCCACATATAAACTAATACCAGTGTGTAAATGTCAGATGAGTGACTTACACTTAGTATTTACAAGTATCTCTCAATAATTGAGTTCCAATGCCATAGATACACATGTTATGTAGTCGTAATAAGCAACATCTCAGTGATTCAGTCTACATGTATATACTAGCAATTATTACACATCATACCCAACTTGGAATTCTTCGTTATTGTACATCTGATATTTCCAGTCTTCACACTGTCCACTAAATTGATTGACCTAATGTAACTAAATTTGCGATGACTATCTTTAATGTCACAGGACTTACTGGAAGATCGCAGCACTAAACGGAAGAAAGCTTTTAGTGTCATTGTCGACAGTACTAACTGGAAGAGCTTTTGATGTCATAGGTTGCAGCACTAACTGGAATGATGTCATGGGTTGCTGGAAGAGCAGTTCGTGTTATTGGCGACAGCACTAACTGGAATGATGTCATGGGTTGCTGGAAGAGCAGTTCGTGTTATTGGCGACAGCACTAACTGGAATGATGTCATGGGTTGCTGGAAGAGCAGTTCGTGTTATTGGCGACAGCACTAACTGGAATGATGTCATGGGTTGCTGGAAGAGCAGTTCGTGTTATTGGCGACAGCACTAACTGAAAAACTTTGGCATCATGGGTTGCAACGCTTGCTTGACGAACATACGGAGTCATGGGGGAAAGGAGAAATCAGAGATTGCTTAAGTGTATGCCCCCCCTTTGTGCTTCAGTCCAACACTGCCCCGCCATTGTGCTGTTCTGTATTGGTTGGTGGAGACCTAATTTGGATAATTATAAAAATTCTGTTTCAGTCACTTTTTTTGCCATCCCTCACATAATACATATTCCAAGTATCAAGTTGATCGACCAACAAGTGATGACCTGGTTACAAAACCTACATTCCTTGGAGTATATTATGGTGAAATTATGAAGCGATCAGTGAACTTTGGATTTTGCACCCAATTCACCCTTTTTGGGGCACGTTCATACTTCAGGACCTATGTGGTCTGCTTTGGAATGTAGAATAACATATATATATATAGTCACTTTCCCAGTCCAAATCGGTTAATTGGAAATAGGATGATTTGAATTAGTCGATCAATTCCTAATTTGCATAAACTTTCTTCACCTTGATTTAATTGTATAATGTATATCCCAAGTATCAATCCAGCCTGGACAAATATATCCCATTCACTAAGGTTGAGGAACAAAGGGCCATAACTCTTGAAAATATAACCGAAACGCAGACAAACTTCATGCTGCACAACTATGGGCATTGACCACATATTATGCAAATTTCACACTTGTCCATACAATATTAACCGAGATCCAGACTGGACAAGTCCCAATTCACCAAGATTTAAAGAACAAAGGGCCGTAACTTTTGAAAATAAACACGAAACGCAAAGAAACTTCACGCTGCACAAATACAGTCTGAACCAAGATTAACCAGTATTAACCAAATACAATATTAACTAAGATTAGGGAGTTCAGCTCAAATTTTATTTTACATTATCATCCAGACAATCAAGTTTTTATCAAATTTAGTTCTGAGAGGAATATATCTCAGTTTACGAAATTGAAATCGATCAAGTATTAGCGAAGCTCGTGCCATTTGAAGATCCCTATAAAGGACATTCTTTCGGAACTCTGACCATATACTCCTACATTGGACCCATGGCACTGAAAAAGGGGACAAAATCGCAAAATAGAGACAAAAATGTAACAATATTGACCATTTTTCATGTAATTTCACCAAAACGACACACTTCAAGTCAATTTTTTATGACGATTCCAAAAAATATATTTATTTTTCTCTCAGAATGAAGATAATCCGCTCATTTGCATAAATTTGCATATTACAGATATTCTGAATTCAGATCAAATGGACATTTAGGGGAATCAAAACAGCAAATGACCACCACCATATGTCTTCAGCTACCCGAATTTGAAATATTTGAGATATCTGGCAAAGTATCAGAAGAAGAAATGAAAGTTGCGATAAAAAAAACAAGATGGCTGCCACCTAGATTAAAAACTGTATATGCCCCATGCCGGGTGGGGATGGGGGGGGGGGGTGTGGTAAAAAAAAAGTAATTATCTTTTCAAATACTCTAGAAAGATGAATTCAAAATGTATACAAGAACTTTCCATTTTATCTAAAACCTGAGCACACCTATTCCCTGTATTAAAATAGTTTTGTTAAAAAAAAATTTAAAATTTTTTTTAAAAAAAAATTAAAAAAATAATAAGAAAAATGAAGATTTTGCATATGGAAAAAATAAGTAACTTAATTTAAATAAATAGTGAAGAAATTAATTATCACAATAACTGTAAGAATATTCTGTTGAGAGAACGATATTATAATTATTTTTCAAAGATCATAACACGTATATGGTCAATACAGCTGAAAAACTGAAGACAGTAAATCTGATGCCAAAAGCTACTACTCAATTATCTCCCTTGACATGCTTGAGAGTCAGCGGGAACAGGGTTGGCAAACCACCAATGTGTTTTCATACTCCCAACGAATTCAGGAAGTGAGGTAAAGGGGAGGTGATATGAATCGGGTTCATAGGAAAGCGTCACAAAATGGCGGCAACTTCGGAAGTGGAGGGGACTGTTTTTTCCAGAGACATTTCGTGGAATAGCTGGCTTAAATTTATCAAAATCTTCCAGTTCAAAAGGCGCAGGATACATTCAGCTTTCCGACTGTACGCGTGAGACTAGCTGCGGCCTCCATGGTCGTCCGTCGGCCGGCCACCAATGAAGAAAATTGACCTGGTAAGTCCTTCCCGTGGGAAATTTTTGAAACCACGCATATCACGACAATCTACGAGATTCTCGTTTTAAAACCATGTTCGTTTGAAAGACATTTTTCCATTGGCTCCCTGATGACGAACGTCGGAGTTTCGACTGTTTTGATAATATGGCGACGTCCGTCTTTCGCTGGTACAGTCTCTGGCCGAATTTGGACATGAAATGTTTAACATGTACGATGAAATAGCAAAGAGAAATTAATAAAAACCACAAGGAGTTTAAAGAATATTTATTGTAGGACACTGTCTGATAAAAACAATTCATTTTACGGATGTTTAGCACGTAAATTCACGCAAAGTTGCAGGACAGTGAAATTGTGTTTTTCATTAAATTCGTACATCATTTAGCCTCTGAGCTGAACTCCCTACTAAGATCCAGCCCAGACAAGTCCCAATTCACGGAGATTTCAGGAACGAAGAGCCATAACTCTTGAAATATTAAAAAAACGCGGAGAAACTTTATGCTGCTCGACTGGAAGAACAGTTGGTGTCACTGTTGACCACACTAACTGAAACAGCTTCCGCATCATGGGTTGTAGCACTCTCTGGAAGAACTTTTGGTGTCATATGGGTCACAGCTAGGTCCGTGCTGGAATGGATAATTCCCATACATGAGGGTAATACTGCTCCAGCTAGTGAATATATGGTCTTGTGCCGGCATGGAGACAGGCGGGTGTGCACCAAGTGGTCGCAGCCTGTATACATGTAAACAAACATGTTTGTCGAAGTGAGCTACCCGCACTGTCACAAGTAAAATAAAGAATATGCAGAAGATGATCTGTTCAATAAAATGCTTTTACTATGTTGGCAATATCTCCAATAGGAGTTAGTGAACAATGCGAGTTTTAAAAATGTTTACAGGAGCCTCAATACTCAACTGGTATGTATACTTGGTGTAAACCTTCGATGGCGGTAAAATGACGAAAGATAGTTCCCTTGGGAGCAGACAATTTATAATAACTAAATGACTCTGGTTCACAAGCTGTCAATATGGTGGATGGATGGAGTCAATTACAGCCTTGAATGGAGGAGAGAGATTGGTTAACCGTATACTTATGAATGAATGACACTCATTGAACTGTATATAAGTGCTGAAGTAATTGTATTCACATCTTAGTCACAGACTATACAGATTGTATATATATATATTTGTACATATAAACACATATATATGATTCAATGTCTTCAACCAGATATATTGTTAAAAGCATTGAACAGGGTTCTCTCCACCTGCCCCCCCCCACACACACCCACATAAAAACAGACCATGAATTAATTCATGTGAATGAATACAACAGAGGGAATAATTCAGACTGGAAACATCAGAGACAGAATACATTATTAAGAAGGTGCTAGTTGCTAGCGTATATAAGCTCACCCAATTAATATCACCATCCATATTATATAAACACTGTCCTCCTCAGAGACTTTCCTCAAACAGATCAACCTTATCATTATATCCTTGTGAAATTGGATCCCTTTGTCCTTCATCATCAAGAACTATCAAGTTCCCTCATCAGTCTAGTCTTCATGTACACACACCCCTATACTGTTCTCAGTCTAGTCTACATGTACACACACCCCTATACTGTTCTCAGTCTAGTCTACATGTACACACACCCCTATACTGTTCTCAGTCTAGTCTACATGTACACACACCCCTATACTGTTCTCAGTCTAGTCTACATGTACACACACCCCTATACTGTTCTCAGTCTAGTCTACATGTACACACACCCCTATACTGTTCTCAGTCTAGTCTACATGTACACACACCCCTATACTGTTCTCAGTCTAGTCTACATGTACACACACCCCTATACTGTTCTCAGTCTAGTCTACATGTACACACACCCCTATACTGTTCCATGCCATGCAATGGATGATCTACATTGGAAATTAGTAAATATGTTTGCTAAATATGACTCCAACATTGCAGAAGAGCAGTGCGAGCTGTGGTTGTTTATAATTACTAGGTGTAGTCATTGTGCTATGAAGAAGAAGAGCCTGTCCAGATTCCTCACCATTGGCACTGTGCAGTCATCTATCATCCCCTCTACTCTGCTGCCTCCATAATACATATATACACATGATAAAGGAAGGAGCAGTTAGGCTGGCTGGTTAATTGGACTGCACATTCTACA
The DNA here is from genome assembly GCA_036873755.1 of Hanleya hanleyi. Classification (NCBI taxonomy): domain Eukaryota; kingdom Metazoa; phylum Mollusca; class Polyplacophora; order Lepidopleurida; family Hanleyidae; genus Hanleya; species Hanleya hanleyi. The sequence continues at coordinate 11,997 of JAVTVY010005316.1, forward strand.
GATCATCAAGGAAAGTATATATAGGGTAGGGGTGGTTCACAATTTGGAATATAATAGCAAACCTGAGAAATGTAGGCCTATATGAAAATGTTCACCATTACACCAGAAGTAGCATCAATCAAGCAATCAGAATGACAGCTTGGTTGGAATGTTCTCAACAGTGGAAAATCTCATCCCATGATCAATAATATGGCACCCTTTTTACTCCTATGGACGGGGAAATAAATGCCTTTCATTTTACTTCTCCATGATTGGTTTGCTCTATAATAATAATTTTATTACAAAGTCAAGGTTCATATTTATACTACAGAAAACAAGCACGGTCATGACACGATTACACATCAAGTCAGCATGAACAGTAATATTACGCATGTACCGGTATCAGGGTTATATCCAGTTTTTATCACACCCATTTCTTCCAGACAAATTTCAGTTAGAGAATATTTAATTTAAAAAAAAAATTATGCACGAATTATTTCCTTAGAAAGTCTGCACTACAGGCTGAGTTACATGAATGTAACATACAGCAGCCTTCCCTCCAACTTAAACCCAATTTACCAAGTCACAGGAACTTCAAAGGAAGTCGACCGCAAAAGGCAATCAGTTTATCAGGATGAGAGAAATAAGCCCTTGCAAAATTTGTATTTTATTCAGAAAATTCATGATGTAGAAACATATTGTTTGCATATTCGTCATCGTTGTGCCCAAATGTATAGGGTCGATCACTTTTCCCATCGAAATTCTTTACTTTAAACATTCACAACAACATCAACATCAAAACAGGCAATATTCATTGATCTGTGGTCACCTTTTTGACTTCACGGATCAGCTTGTCTCATAACACCTGTATCATTGCTGGGATAAAGGATCATGTATGCTAAGTTTCAGAAAGTTCGGTCTAAACTTTTCACTAAACTATCTCAATCCATCATGGCCACCAAACTGGTCATCCTATCAATGCTATAGGCATTCAGTTCAATAGATCATGGGTGTGAGAAGGAATAGGACCCCACCCGTGTGGTTCCCGGGTTTCAAAAGGAATAGGATCCAACGTCGTGATATGACTGAAATATAGTTGAAAGCGACGTTAAATCATATTCAGTCACTCACTCACTCACTCTAGTCAATCACGAGTTGCATATATAATATGAATTTGGAGACCCTAGCTTTAATCCTTCAAAAAACATAGCAAATACAAGAATTTGACCTTGATAAAATAGGTCAAGGTCAGTCATTTTTAATAGGCTTCTGACCCTTCACAACATATGTTTGTATGAATTCACAATGCCTGGCTATAATTCTTCTTGAGATATCGTGTTCACAAGAAAGATGGACAGACGACGCTGACGACCACAATACCCTATCGGGCGTAAAAACCCAAGTTCATGTATTAGAATCAACTGCTCCAAGTTAATATTGGTGAGCTAAACATGAACAGAGAAAAAAACGAGAGATCCTGAAGAATCTTGGCGCCCACCATTGTCCGAGAATTGTAAGCTAATGACAAGAGGATCTGTTTGTCCATTGTTACTAAGACGATTGAGTTGTAATTTTGTTCACAGAATTTCGAATCTGAGCGAAAAAGATCGAAAATAGGACAGTGGAAAACACCAAGATGTAATCTTTCTAAATTTCAGGAGTTTCAAGATTTCTAGAAACTGTACTTATATCTGTTGCTATAGTACAAGAGAAATGAGCAAAGTTAGTCTGAAAGTGAATGTACATGTACGGAGGATCCTTCGTCTTCGTTTTGTAGTATTTTTATTTTATTTATTTTTGTGTCATCATTGGGTACTGGAAGCGAAGAAAAATCTCTTTGACACTTTTGCATACTTAAGATTTTATAATTAGGAATGAATGCTAATTCTGTTCTGTTTACTGGACTAGTATGAGATATCTCTTTTAAGATACCATGCTCGAAAATAGTAAGATGGTCCGGTCCGCGCAGTGAGGTTGAAACTTCGAATTTGAAAGTGTCTGAATCCTGATTATTTCCCTTGGATCGAAACATGCAGTAGTTTACAGTTGTCGAGTTGTGACTTTGTGTCACAAGAGTGACAACCCTTCATGTAGCTGACCCGCCGGCAGACGAAAGGGTGGGGCAGTTCACTTGCAACTGCATGGACTAAAGAAAACTGATTTAACATTTGAAGAAATACATTTTACTTCCGAATTATTTGAACTCCTTGATATGGAAGGTGAAGATATGGATATTCTCTATAGTCAATATATAGAATATGCCCCGCCGTTTGATCCGCCGACTCTTGTGATGCAACTCGGGAATACCGTATTAATCGGATTTTCGAGTCGGACCAAAAAAGGTATCTTGCACAACTAGGTCCCATGTGGGACCTGTGTACCAAATTTCAGAAAGATCCATGAAATATTTCCTGAGAAAACGCGATAACAAGGTTTCATGGGGAAATCCAAAATGGCTGCCTGGTGGCCATATTGGATTTTCGAATCAGACCAGAAAAGTTTTCTTGCACAACTAGACCCCAAGGGGAACCTGTGTACCAAATTTGATAACGATCCATGCAGTAGTTCCTGAGAAATCGTGGTAACAAGGTTTCATGGGGAAATCCAAGATGGCTGCCTGGTGGCCATATTAGATTTCCGAATCGGACCAGAAAAGGTTTTTTGCACAACTAGACCCCAAGGGGAACCTGTGTACCAAATTTGAACATGAGGCACCAGAGGTGCTACAACTCCTCAGCCCCTTAAGAGTCTAGACCAACATGTTTTTATGAGTGTAGAAGTTTGGATAAATAGCAGTGAGTTATGGCATGTGAAAAGCAAACCCAAGCCACAACTCAGACAGATGAATGGATGGATACACTGACACACGGACGGACAGACAGTCGGAATCCAGTATACCCTCAACTATGTACAGGGGTATAACATGAGATTGATCTAATCAAAACCCCTCAGCTTTCCCCAAGTGATTGTGACCCATGTGTATTGTGAATTGGGGAAGAGATAGTTCAATGTGGGATGATCAAGATATACCGGTAGTACATTCAGGCATATAGGACAGAAATAGAAATTAATATATCAGTAAAGGGGCATAACTCTGTAAAGTATGGGCCGAGGGGAGCCACTTTCGATAGGCGTCGGACTTAGCACTACTGTTAAATAAGAACCGAGATGAATAAGCTGTACCAAACACAGATCTGCATATATAACTTGTACATTCAACTACAGAAAACAAAATCGGAGATTATTACATCCGAAAGGGGCATAACTCCATAAGCCGAGGCGAGTAATCCTTTGTTGGCTTGTAGAATACAACAATATAAATAAGTTTCCAAAATATAGCTATACCGAACACAGTTCTGCAGATATAGTTGGTTACATTCATGCATATAGGACAGAAATAGAAATTAAAATCGATCGTAGAGGTCCATGTCCCCCGCTAACAGCACCAGTTATGGTGGATTACATCCACCATAACTGGCGCTGCTGCTGCGGGGGCCATGGATCTCTATGGTCGAATTTTTTTGGTCGATGATATCTCATATCATTGATGAAGAGTATGATTTGAACATGGAGGTATCGCTGATGAGCTTAACATAATCTAATACAGCGGATGGCACCCATATTAAATTATGCACATCCATAAAACATACTACATGACAACTGTCCTCTCACCAATGTCCATGCACTCCCCAAGTTTGAAGTCGATCAGTTGAATTATTCTAGAGTTGTTGTCCAGACAAAATGCAACTGCTTAAAATGCAACATGATCCAATATCGCTGGTAGATGGCAGCCAAATTGGTTTATGCTCATTCATGAAACACAATCCTAACCGGGATCTCACCAAGGTCAAGGGACTCCCCAAGTTTGAAGTACATGTAGATCAGTTGAATCGTACTCCAGCTATTGTCCGGACAAGATCAAACTGCTTAAAATCCAATGAAATCCAGTATGGCTGATGGTGGCCATATTGGATTAAGCACGTCCTTGAAAAACAATCCTAATCATCCTCTCAACAATGTGAAGGCACTCCCCAAGGTATGAAGTAGATCGGTTGAATCGTTCTCGAGTTATTGTCCGGACAAGATCCAACTGCTTATAATCCAATATGGCTGACGGCGGTCATATTCGATTAGGCACATTGCTAAAAAACAATCCCAACCGTCCTCTCACCAATGTCAAGGCACACCCCAAAATTGAAGTTGATCGATTAAATCGTTCACGAGTTATTGTCCGGACAAGAAAATCTAAGATCCAACTGCTTAAAATCCAATATGGCTGACGGCGGCCATATTGGATTATGCACATCGCTGAAAAAAAATCTCAACCGTCCTTTCACCGATGTCAAGGCACTCCCCAAGTTTGAAGTAGATCAGTTGAATAGTACTCCAGTTATTGTCCAGACAAGATCAAACTGTTTACAATCCAATGAAATCCAGTATGGCTGATGGTGGCCATATTGGATTAAGCACGTCCTTGAAAAACAATCCTAATCCTCCTCTCAACAATGTCAAGGCACTCACCACATATGAAGCAGATCGGTTGAATCGTTCTCTAGTTATTGTCCGGACAAGATCCAACTGCTTATAATCCAATATGGCTGCCGGCGGCCATATTAGATTACGCACATTGCTGAAAAAATCCCAACCGTCCTCTCACCAATGTCAAGGCACACCCCAAGTGTGAAGTTGATCGGTTAAATCATTCACGAGTTATTGTCCGGACAAGAAAATCTAAGATCCAACTGCTTATAATCCAATATGGCTGAAGGCGGCCATATTGGATTATGTACATTGCTGAAAAACAATCCCAGTCGTCCCCTCACCGATGTCAAGGCACTCCCCAAGTTTGAAGTAGAGCAGTTGAATCGTACCCCAGTTATTGTCCGGACAAGATCCAACTGCTTATAATCCAATATGGCTGATGGCGGCCATATTAGATTACGCACATTTCTGGAAAACAATCCCAACCGTCCTCTCGCCAATGTCAAGGCACACCCCAAGTTTGAAGTTGATCGGTTAAATCGTTCACGAGTTATTGTCCGGACAAGAAAATCTAAGATCCAACTGCTTATAATCCAATATGGCTGACGGCGGCCATATTGGATTATGTACATTGCTAAAAACAATCCCAACCGTCCTCTCGCCAATGTCAAGGCACACCCCAAGTTTGAAGTTGATCGGTTAAATCGTTCACGAGTTATTGTCCGGACAAGAAAATCTTACGGAATCACGGAATAACGGAATTACGGACACCGGTGTTGCTACTAAGTAGCGGGGGACAAATATATCTGTAAAGGGGCAGAACTCTGTAAAATATGGGCTGAGAGAAGCCACTTTCAATAGGAATCTGACTTAGCACTAGATAAATAAGTGTTGAAAATTTGGTGGTTGTATCTCAAGCGGTTTTGCCTAAAATGTGTTAACGGACTGACGGACGGACGTACATGTCGGACGGACGTACATGGCAATGACAATACCCCGAGGCCAAAATGGCCGAGGGGTAAAAAGTGACCAGATATCCACATATCTACAGGGGGGGGGAAACATGTACAGTTGTGATCTTATTGCCCTGGCCTGAAACTAAGTGTCGGACGGGTCTTTTGTCCATTTGTCCTCTGTTTATCTGTTGCCCCATATCCTGTCAAGCAGTTGATGTTAATGTGAAACAATTATTTTTAAAAAATATCCACAAAATATTATTCACAATTCAACCCCTGTTTTATATATTTTTAAGAAAAGAAATATAATTTTTTTAAATGTTACACATGGCCCATGGGATGGAAGAAATAACTACAACCGGCTAGAGTTACTGAGCTGTATCACGATGGGATGGTATTTTCGGCTAAATATCGGAGCCAGTTCATCTCAGAGAAGTGAAATTCCCCACAGTATCTCTATGTAATTTGTGCATTTTTATTCTGAAATTCGAAGGAAATCTATTCCGAATCAAAACAAACCTCCAATACCACACATGTTATTTTCATAGTGCCTAGTCACAATGTTACAAGATTGCAAGCCCAACGTCATTGTGCTTTGGAAAAAAAAAAAAAAAAAACCCACGCGAGGTATTGGAGATTTTCTTTGATCCTGAACAGATTTCCTTCAAATTTCAGAATAAAAATGCACAGATTACATACAGATACTGTGGAGAATTTCACTTCTCTAAGAAAAACTGGCTCCGATAGCGGAAAATCACATCCCATCATCCCCTGACGAATCTCCGTTGGTAATGCATTCACGTCAGTGCAACAACAACAACAACAACAACAACAGTTCAACGATCATGTTTGTGTTGATTTATTGAGTTGGCCATACCTTTCGCTATCTTCCATGAAGTATATTTTAGAGGACTTGTTATGCGAGACACCGCTTGTACTGGCCGACGACCACAGTTCATTTTAAAACTGAAAACTCCATCACTGGATGTGTTGGCAGGAAGCACAAACACATGGGCACTACTTCCGTTTTTGACTACTTTCGTTTTTGACAGAATCTCACAGGTTCCTACAATTCTGTTACAAGACAAAGTACAAGTTGCCATTTTCCGATAAAACAGGCGTTTATTATCGTTCAAATCCATTCTGAGAACTTTTAGACGAAATAACAAGTCGATTTTCACAGTTTTAATGTCAGACTATTTTTTTCTCAACAGCGTAGTGATACGACAATTAGTCTGGCAATACCGTACTACTGAATATGCAGAGGAATATAGACTTCTAGACCAAACCAATGACCAGTCATTCACTACACTGAACCAATGGCAGACATACAACTTTACTATGGAGCTCTTGATAGGCTACATGCCAGGAAGAGTATGTAAATCAGTATGAAAGTAGGCCTAATGTATGCATACTTGGAGATCCCTTTTTAGAAGACTGGAAAATGGTAGAAAAATAAAAAAAAATGTAAAAAAATAATTAATGACCGGTTAGACCTGAAAGTTTCAAAGGCACAAGTAAAAAATAAAAGGATCATAACCTGTAAGTTTGAAGAACTTCCTTGCAATAGTTTTCGCGATACGGCTCGGACAGACGGACAGACACACTGCTGGGGCCACAACAATACTCCTGAGCCCGTAGGGCTGAGGAGTAAAAAGATCCATGCAGTAGTTCCTGAGAAATCGCGGTAACAAGATTTCATGGGGAAATCCAAGATGGCTGCCTGGTGGCCATATTGGATTTTCGAATCGGACCAGAAAAGGTTTCTTGCACAACTAGACCCCAAATTTGAAAAAGATCCATGCAGTAGTTCCTGAGAAATCGCGGTAACAAGGTTTCATGAGGAAATCCAAGATGGCTGCCTGGTGGCCATATTGGATTTTCGAATCGGACCAGAAAAGGTTTCTTGCACAACTAGACCCCAAGGGGAACCTGTGTACCAAATTTGAAAAAGATCCATGCAGTAGTTCCTGAGAAATCGCGGTAACAAGATTTCATGGGGAAATCCAAGATGGCTGCCTGGTGGCCATATTGGATTTTCCAATCGGACCGGAAAGGTTTCTTGCACAACTAGACCCCGAGGGGAACCTGTGTACCAAATTTGAAAAAGATCCATGAAGTAGTTCCTGAGAAATCGCGGTAACAAGAATTGTTTACCGACGGACTGACGGACGACGGACCACGGACGAAAAGTGATTTGAACAGCCCACCATCTGGTGATGGTGGGCTAAAAATGTTATGGATGGCAACTTCTAAATTTAGTAACTGGCAACATTCCTTTTTCAAGCAACGAAGTTAATGAGTATCTGCAATGAGAGCTGCTAGTTAATCAATCAAAAAGCTTTTATGTTCTTCTCAAACAAAATGAGCATAAGAACAAATGTTTGCAAATATGTGAAATTAAATAATGAGTCAATTAGGGTCAGTTTCTGGGCATTAATCAGTATAGTTTGAAATAAATTAATAATTAAAAATCTCTTAACACGTTTATTCCAACGAACTTTGACCACATGGCTACCAACTTTCTCTCATTTCCAAAGGCAAGTGAGCAATTACTTGTTTCATATTCAAAAGAAGACATAGGGCAATGCCATTTATCAAATCTCCAAAAGTGGTCATAAATCGACTACCATGTTAATTAATGCGAGAGGCAAACCTTAAGGATGACTTACCCACTCAAAATAATCCATACACGACTCCCAGGAATACATGATGTCAAGTAGAATGCTGGAAGTGGAGGACTTCATTGACACAGGTAGAACCTTTAGATAGCACAGTTGACATATCCTTAAAAGACAGCACTACCCATCAATCTTAAATAGAGTTCAGATCTGGGATAATCTTCTTTGCAAGTCTCAAAATGTAACAATTCAAGAGATTTCTTCCTCATTTTGGAACATTCAGATCCACATTGCGACAATTTGTCTTCATAAATATGCCAGGTCTGTTCTTATGAAAATGGAATAGACCCTGCTAGAATACTACACACCACCCAATTTAAAATTCCAACAAACAATTGGCTAAATATTGATTCCAATTGGCCCAAATTATACAGATGGCAACAGAGCTACACTGGCAAGGTAAAGCCATGTCTGAAATTAGAATTCACCAATGTACAGTAAGTGCCAATGGAATTCGTCTCGGCTAAAAAAAAATGTTCCTGGTGTTTTGTATCTCATTTTCTAGTTATTCCGTCTGTCTGCCATCCAGCCAGTGGGTCTATAACAACACGAGATGTCACAATGTATGTGCATAATAACGAGCGATCGTAAGAGGGTCTGTCTTACAGTATTACATCAGACTATACTGTCCGCTCCTCTCGGGCAATCCAAACTCTCTCTGCATTTTGATGAAGCTCACAGCTTGGATGTTCACTCATACATGCTCATATAAGCCACGCTGATTACCGGTGTCAGTCCACTGTTCCTTCCATGCTGGGTTGGCTGCAGCTGGCTGTGGTGTCGTCTAACATATCTGTGCACCGTAGAAGTCGATCCCGGTGACTGAATGTTACGCTCAGCCACTAACGGCCCAATACCTATTATACATATGAGCAGAGGCGATCAGATCAAGGCTGAATCAGACCAGCCTGACAGTACTCTACATGTATGCATTCATTGAACTGGCTGTCTTCATTCTCCTTCTGCAGTACTGCCAGTGGAATGTCTAGTGCCAGCACTATTGGCTCCTAATGCCAAGAGCAATCTGAATATCTAGTACAAGCCGATTCACCTTATCGGTTCAACTCCTATATTAATTTTCCCCGTCTTTCTCAGTTTGGTCGGAGTCTTCGTCAACTGTAACAATCCTGACATTTATCAAATGGCTATTGCAATTATCTACAATCCCCCGACCATAATCTATCAAACCAGTCAAGCTGCAATAATCTTTCATACAGCCCTGTTCGATTTCCCAATGTAAAGTATAATAATTTCCTCCATACAAGAATACTGGCAGTATTTATGTTCTGGTAAACCTTTGTCTGTATGTCTGCACAAGGGAAGCTGGTAAAATGGTCAAATCTAATTCACATGAATTAAATGAGGGTTAACCTTTCCCATGTGACCCATGAAGTAGCTTAGTGAACCAGATGAACATTCCCCCATTATTTAGAAGAAGAAAAACTATGGAATTGCCAGAAATCAGCCTTCTGAAAAAACATCATTCCAACATCTAGAATGCAAAGAATGCAAAAAAAAAAAACTTGAAGGCTGAGCACACATGATATACATGTACAATAATGTATTGTGTATCTAATGGATCACATATAATTAATTGTGACAGATTCTAGAAGTCTTCAAAATAATTTGTTTAATTTCTGGGCCAAAACCAGGAAAACTGCCAAATACTCTCGGTTGAACCAGGGAACCTGCCGAATACTTTTGATTAAATCAGGAAACCTGATGAATGGTCTCGGCTAAACAAGGACCCTACTAGCTGAATACTCTTGGTTAAACCAGGACACCTGCTGAATACTCTTGGTTAAACCAGGACACCTGCCGAATATTCTCGGTTAAATCAGGACACCTGCCAAATAGTCTCTGATAAACCAGGACACCTGCTGAACATTCTCAGTTAAATCAGGACACCTGCTGAATATTCTTGGTTAAACCAGGACACCTGCCGAATACTCTTGGTACACCAGGATGCCTGCCAAATACTATCGGTTTCCTCTTGGTTTGATCTCTATCAGAAGGTCCCAGCTTCAGAGATAAATAATGAAAATCATCCGTCAATCTCAAAGCGATTTAAAGAAGGCCCAAGATGGTATCTGACAGGCTTGTACTTCAAGGTGAAACCAGGACAACAACCAATAGTGATTAACAAGGACTACAACCAACAGAGATTAACCAGGACAACAACCAACGGAGATTAAGCAGGACAACAACCAATAGTGATTAAGCAGGACAACAACCAATAAAGATTAACCATGACAACAACCAATACTGATTAACCATGACAAAAACTAATATTGTTTAACCAGGACAACAACCAATAGTGATTAACAAGGACAACAACCAATAGTGATTAACCAGGATAACAACCAATAAAGATTAACCATGACAACAACCAATAATGATTAACCAGGACAACAACCAATAGTGATTAACCATGACAACAACCAATATTGTTTAACCAGGACAACAACCAATATTGTTTAACCAGGACAACAACCAATAGTGATTAACCAGGATAACAACCAATAGTGATTAACCAAGAGAACAACCAATATTGATTAACCAGGACAAACAACCAATAGTGATTAAGCAGGACAACAACCAATAGTGATTAACCAGGATAACAACCAATAGTGATTAACCAAGAGAACAACCAATACTGATCAAGCAGGGCAACAACAAATAGAGATTAACCAGGATAACAACCAATAGTGATTAACCAAGAGAACAACCAATAGTGATTAACCAGGACAACAACCAATACTGATTAAGCAGGACAACAACCAATAGTGATTAACCAGGATAACAACCAACAGTGATTAACCAAGAGAACAACCAATAGTGAGGGAGGGAGGGAATTTGGCTTAATGTCACACTCAAGTTTGTTTCACTCATATGGTGACAGTCAGTTTGGTTGGTGGAGGAAGCCGGAGTACCCGGAGAGAACCACCGCCCTTCGGCAAGTAACTGACAAACTTTCACACATGGACCAGCTGGGCTCGAACCCATGCCGGTTCAGTGGTGTGAGGCTAGCGGTCACCAGCGAAGCGCCTTAGACCACTCAGCCACCTAGGGCCCCCCAACCAATAGTGATTAACCAGGGCAACAACCAATAGTGATTAACCAGGACAACAACCAATACTGATTAAGCAGGACAACAACAAATAGAGATTAACCAGGATAACAACCAATAGAGATTAACCAGGATAACAACCAATGGAGATTAAGCAGGACAACAACCAATAGAGATTAACCAGGACAACAACCAATAGCGATTAAGCAGAAGAACAACCAATAGTATTTAACCAGGACAACAACCAACAGATTGACCAGGACAAGAACCAGTAGTTATAACCAGGACAATAATAGAGATTAACCTGGATAACAACCAATAGTGATTAACCAGGACAACCACCAATATTATAGTGCAACACTCGAAATATTATAGTGATTAACCAGGGCAACTTATCCTCTTATATGTAAAGAGTAGAAGAGAAACCAGGAATTGGATAATGTTGTGGACATTAAATTTATGTGGTTTTCTGGGAAATAGCTGACAAACATTTGAGGGATAAAATGTATTTATGAATGACCCCTGGTGTGCATGACGATACATTGCAGTGGATATCAGATCGGTGCTTCCACAATTTCACAGCAGTGTGAGTATACAGTAGGGATGTGACAATTCTAGAATTGCTCACTGGATAATTAAAGGAAACAAGGCCTGTAACAGAGTAACGATGACTGTAACAGAGTAACAATGCCTGCACCAAGTTCAACATTCCAACGGTTCATTTGTCTCACAGGTGCAGATCATGTCTTGCTGCCAAATTTGTCTGGTTTCCATGGCAATAGAAGCCAAAATCATTACCACTGGCTTTCATTGAGAGGGATCGCTTCTGAGTTAAACAAACAGCACCATTCACAGATAGGCCAATCTGAGGATATGGTCATCTAGGTTTTCTCATTCTCCCAGTTTGGATTAGCTTTTGATGGAAACTACGACCAGATTAGCTCACCAACGGGTCAGCCTGCTCTCTCTGCAACTCCGGCACACAACATTTTCCCCTTCTCGTCCACGAGCACCCAACTTGTTAGATAGGCAATGAAAGATTTCCAAATAACCTGAGATGTTTCCTGAGGTTGCAACATAACAATATACAGGCCTGCACATTCACACCGGACCAGATAAAGCAAGCAAACCTACAAAAAGCTGAAAGAGTTAAAAAACTAAATATGGCTATGTTAATTTTATGTCCTGGTCGATTGAGAAAAGTGAGTGATCATCATGATGTAGGTATACCATGTTACAACCATGGATAACATGGTCAACATGTTACAACCATGGTGTCATGACCCTTACAAAAAAATCTTATAGGATTATATCTTATAGGATCCTATAAGATTTTATCTCAAAATCCTATAAGATTTTTAATAGGATCCTATAAGATTAAATCCTATAGGATTTTTTAATAGGATCCTATAAGATTAAAATCTTATAGGTTCCTATCAGATTTTGGCCCAAAATCCTATATTTTTAATAGGATGCTATAAGATATAATCCAATAGCATTTTTTAATAGGATCCTATAGGATTTAGTTATGGAATATCAAGATATCTCAATATTGGTCACACATGGTTGACCGTTATAATCATGGTGTCATGAAGGTATCTCAACATTGGTCACACCATCTTCACATTTCAAGTTAAATGCCACACTAACATTCCATCATTTACCTTGACTTACTGAATAGGGTAAACTGTTCAAACCGGGAAATGTACGTGATGTGCATATAGCCAATCAAGGTAGGAGGTTGCCAACACTGAGCAGCGAGGATTTTCTTTGATGTCTGCTGGTGTGATTTCCAAATATGACAAGTGTTGGTTGTATTGATGTTAATTTTTTTCAAATAGCCAATCAAATTTGAATTTTAAAGAGGTCATACATCGCACTCCTCCTAATATGGAACACGGAATATTTATAGAGCTATGACCTCACCAAACCCGTATTCTGATCAGATAATGTGTTATGTTCAGCCAAGGCAACATGTGTAGTGTTCGACTTGGATATGCGAAGATGTGGTCACACATGGTTGTCCATGTTACAGCCACGTTGTCAGGAAGATATCTCAACATTGGTCACAATGGTTGTCCATGTTACAGCAACGTTGTCAGGAAGATATCTCAACATTGGTCACACATGGTTGTCCATGTTACAGCCACGTTGTCAGGAAGATATCTCAACATTGGTCACACACGTTTGTCTATGTTACAACCATGATGTCATGAAAATATCTCAAAACTGGTCACACATGGCTAACCATGTTACAACCATGGTATCAGGAAGATATCTCAACATTGGTCGCACATGGTTGTCCATGTTACAGCCACGTTGTCAGGAAGATATCTCAACATTGGTCACACACGTTTGTCTATGTTACAACCATGATGTCATGAAAATATCTCAAAACTGGTCACACATGGCTAACCATGTTACAACCATGGTGTCAGGAAGAGATCTCAACATTGGTCGCACATGGTTGTCCATGTTACAGCCACGTTGTCAGGAAGATATCTCAACTTTGGTCACACATGGTTGTCCATGTTACAGCCATGTTGTCAGGAAGATATCTCAACATTGGTCACACACGTTTGTCTATGTTACAACCATGATGTCATGAAAATATCTCAAAACTGGTCACACATGGCTAACCATGTTACAACCATGGTTTCATGAAGATATCGCAACACTGGTCACACATGGTAGACCATGTTACAACCACGCTGTAAGGAAGATATCTCAACATTGGTCACACATGGTTGTCTATGTTACAATCTGTTTCGCAGAGACCTCTCTTTCCCCCATGTTACAACCATGGTGTCAGGAAGATATCTCAACATTGGTCAGACATGGTTGACCATGTTACAACCACGTTGTCAGGAAGATATCTCAACATTGGTCACAATGGTTGTCCATGTTACAGCAACGTTGTCAGGAAGATATCTCAACATTGGTCACACATGGTTGTCCATGTTACAGCCACGTTGTCAGGAAGATATCTCAACATTGGTCACAATGGTTGTCCATGTTACAGCAACGTTGTCAGGAAGATATCTCAACATTGGTCACAATGGTTGTCCATGTTACAGCAACGTTGTCAGGAAGATATCTCAACATTGGTCACACATGGTTGTCCATGTTACAGCCACGTTGTCAGGAAGATATCTCAACATTGGTCACACACGTTTGTCTATGTTACAACCATGATGTCATGAAAATATCTCAAAACTGGTCACACATGGCTAACCATGTTACAACCATGGTATCAGGAAGATATCTCAAACATGGTGTCAGGAAGAGATCTCAACATTGGTCGCACATGGTTGTCCATGTTACAGCCACGTTGTCAGGAAGATATCTCAACATTGATCACACACGTTTGTCTATGTTACAACCATGATGTCATGAAAATATCTCAAAACTGGTCACACATGGTTGTCCATGTTACAGCCACGTTGTCAGGAAGATATCTCAACTTTGGTCACAATGGTTGTCCATGTTACAGCAATGTTGTCAGGAAGATATCTCAACATTGGTCACACATGGTTGTCCATGTTACAGCCACGTTGTCAGGAAGATATCTCAACATTGGTCACACACGTTTGTCTATGTTACAACCATGATGTCATGAAAATATCTCAAAACTGGTCACACATGGCTAACCATGTTACAACCATGGTTTCATGAAGATATCGCAACACTGGTCACACATGGTAGACCATGTTACAACCACGGTGTAAGGAAGATATCTCAACATTGGTCACACATGGTTGTCTATGTTACAATCTGTTTCGCAGAGACCTCTCTTTCCCCCATGTTACAACCATAGTGTCAGGAAGATATCTCAACATTGGTCAGACATGGTTGACCACGTTACAACCAAGGTGTCAGGAAGATATCTCAACATTGGTCACACACGGTTGATCATGTTACAACCATGGTGTCGGGAAGATATCTCAATATTAGTCACACATGCTTGATCATGTAACAATGATGGTGCCATGAAGATATCTCAACATTGGTCACACATGGTTATCGTGTTACAACCATGGTGTCAGGAAGATATCTCAACATTGATCATACACGGTTGATCATGTTACAGCCATGGTGTTAGGAAGATATCTCAACATTGGTCACAAATGGTTCATCATGTTACAACCATGGTGTCGGGAAGATATCTCAACATTGGTCATACATGGTTGATCATGTTACAACCATGGTGTCAGGAAGATCTCTCAACATTGGTCAAACATGGTTGATCATGTTACAACCATGGTGTTAGGAAGATATCTCAACATTGATCACAAATGGTTGATCATGTTACAACCTGGTGTCAGGAAGATATCTCAAAATTGGTCACACACGGTTGATCATGTTACAAGCCTGGTGTCAGGAATATATCAACATTGGTCACACATGGTTGATCATGTTACAACCTGGTGTCAGGAAGATATCTCAACACTGGTCTCATAGGGTTGATCATTTTACAACCTGGTGTCAGGAAGATATCTCAACATTGGTCATACACGGTTGATCATGCTACAACCATGGTGTCAGGAATATATCAGCATTGGTCATACACAGTTGATCATGCTACAATCATGTTACAATCATGGTGTCGGGAAGATATCTCAATATTAGTGACACATGGTTGACCATGTTACAACCATGATGCCATGAAGATATCTCAACATTGGTCACACATGGTTGATCATGTTACAGCCTGGTGTGAGAAAGATATCTCAACATTGGTCACATATGGTTGATCATGTTACAACCTGGTGTCAGGAAGATATCTCAACACTGGTCATACACGGTTGATCATGGTACAACCATAGTGTCAGGAATATATCAACATTGGTCACACATGGTTGATCATGTTACAACCTGGTGTCAGGAAGATATCTCAACACTGGTCAAACATAGTTGATAATGTTACAACCATGGTGTCAGGAAGATATCTCAACATTGTTCACACATGGTTGATCATGTTACAACCACGGTGTCGGGAAGATATCACCATTGGTCACACATGGTTGATCATGTTACAACCATGGTGTCAGGAAGATATCTCAACACTGGTCACACATGGGTGACCATGTTACAGCCATGGTGTCATGAAGATATCTCAACCTTGATCACACATGGTTGACCATGTTACAACCATGGTGTCAGGAAGGTATCTCAACATTGGTCATACACGGTTGATCATACTACAACCATAGTGTCAGGAATATATCAACATTGGTCACACATGATTGATCATGTTACAACCTGGTGTCAGGAAGATATCTCAACACTGGTCACACCTGGTTGACCATGTTACAACCATGGTATCAGGAAGATATCTCAAAATTGGTCAAAAACGTTTGTCTATGTTACAACCATGATGTCATGAAAATATCTCAACACCGGTCACACATGCCTAACCATGTTACAAGCATGGTATCAGGAAGATATCTCAAACCTGGTGTCAGGAAGATATCTCAACATTGGTCATACACGGTTGATCATGTTACAACCATGGTGTCAGGAAGATATCTCAACATTGGTCAAACATGGTTGATCGTGTTACATCCATGGTGTCAGGAAGATATCTCAACATTGGTCACAAATGGTTGATCATGTTACAACCTGGTGTCAGGAAGATATCTCAACATTGGTCACAAATGGTTGATCATGTTACAACCTGGTGTCAGGAAGATATCTCAACATTGGTCACACACGGTTGTTCATGTTACAAGCCTGGTGTCAGGAAGATATCAACATTGGTCACACATGGTTGATCATGTTACAACCATGGTGTCGGGAAGATATCTCAATATTAGTCACACATGATTGACCATGTTACAACCATGGTGCCATGAAGATATCTCCACATTGGTCACACATGGTTGTAACCACATTGTTGTGTTACAACCATGGTGTCATGAAGATATCTCAACATTGGTCACACATGGTTGACCATGTTACAACCATGGTGTCAGGAAGATATCTCAACATTGGTCAAACATGGTTGATCGTGTTACATCCATGGTGTCAGAAGATATCTCAACATTGGTCACACATGGTTGACCATGTTACAACCATGGTGTCAGGAAGATATCTCAACATTGGTCAAACATGGTTGATCGTGTTACATCCATGGTGTCAGGAAGATATCTCAACATTGGTCACAAATGGTTGATCATGTTACAACCTGGTGTCAGGAAGATATCTCAACATTGGTCACAAATGGTTGATCATGTTACAACCTGGTGTCAGGAAGATATCTCAACATTGGTCACACACGGTTGTTCATGTTACAAGCCTGGTGTCAGGAATATATCAACATTGGTCACACATGGTTGATCATGTTACAACCATGGTGTCGGGAAGATATCTCAATATTAGTCACACATGATTGACCATGTTACAACCATGGTGCCATGAAGATATCTCCACATTGGTCACACATGGTTGTAACCACATTGTTGTGTTACAACCATGGTGTCATGAAGATATCTCAACCTTGATCACACATGGTTGACCATGTTACAACCATGGTGTCATGAAGATATCTCAACATTGGTCACACATGGTTGACCATGTTACAACCATGGTGTCAGGAAGGTATCTCAACATTGGTCACACATGGTGGATCATGTTACAACCATGGTGTCTGGAACATATCTCAACATTGGTCACACATGGTGGATCATGTTACAACCATGGTGTCAGGAAGGTATCTCAACATTTGTCACACATGGTGGATCATGTTACAACCATGGTGTCTGGAAGATATCTCAACATTGGTCAAACATGATTGATCAGGTTACAACAATGGTGTCAGGAAGATATCTCAACATTGGTCACAAATGGTTGATCATGTTACAACCTGGTGTCAGGAAGATATCTCAACATTGGTCACACACGGTTGATCATGTTACAAGCCTGGTGTCAAGAATACAGTACGCCCACTTTCCAGTTACCCTATCCTACTGGTAGGATAGCAGTAGGATAGCTGGAGGATAGCTGTACCATCCACGTATCATGGCCGGACCATCCACGGATGATGGCTGGATGATGGCCGGATCCTCCGTGGATGATGGCTGGATCATCCGTGGATGATGGCTGGATCATCCACGGATGATGGTCGGATCCTCCACGTATGGTTTGGGCCGTGAACTGACGTGCCTGCACTATACTGAGTTTCACTGATAGATAATCATATGTTTTCAACGAGTTATAATCGCATGAAAATAATCGATGAAAATAATCTGGAAGGTTTACGGTATATTCATTGAAAAGTATAAATTCATCTGTTCATGAAGTGGTTGCGTGAACATTCGTATATTTATCTTCTTGTATTTGTCAATGGCTCACAATGTGCGGAGAAAAATATCGACACTCCTACCGTACTACCCGTAATTTGCATCTTTTATTGTAACGGTTGTCCTCTACTTCTACTTCAGTCTATTATCTTGATTATTCTCGCAAATATGTATTAGTTTAGCACAGGGTAATGCAATAAATTTGATCTGCGATTGGCGTTTTCTGATCGCGAAGAAAATGTTCTTGTGTGTGTGTATATATATATATATGCTCTCAGTGAGGTCCGCGCTATACTCTTCGCACATGTGCGTAGATTTCGTAATATCTCTCTTTTCGTATAGGGCCTACATTTTCTCTTTGGAAAACGTATGTAATCAATCTCAAAAGAGTGTATTTCCAAATTTAAAATGACTACATAATAAGCTACATGTAATAGTTCGGGCAAAATAGTACGCCCAAGATAAAAGTAATATTTATTTGATCAGACTAATGTCGCACTTTTCTAATAAAATTTACTTTGTGAAAGTATGGTTTCTATTCGCAACTTTACTTTTATTCACATCTGGAGATTTTTTTTGCTATTGTATCTTCATAATCTTTGATTAATTCTGTCAATGTCAGAGAAAAGGGAACCCTTGGTAAGTAACGCTGTTGAAATAGTATATTGTGTCCACCTTCGCACGCAAAATTATTTTCGCCACTTGCCATTCTGGTTGATTTATTTATTTAATTGTTCAGTTGAATTTCAACTTTCACAGAAACTGTTTTGTTTCATCAAACCACCTTTTGTCTGCGTATGTCAAGAGAATTCCACAACTTGGCTCCTGAATAACTTAAGCTCTGTTTTAGATAATTTGTTCTTGGTCGAGGAAGGTACAGTTTGTTGTTATCGGCTGATCTGAGGTTTTGGTTTGTTACATCATTTACATATTGAAAAAGACAGTTGAGATAAGGTGGGCATAGATTATGAATGATCTTGAACATAAAGACAGCCTTTTGATAAGTTAGTCTATCATGCACACTGGTCCAGTTGAGTTCTTGAAATAGTGTCTTGGTTGGAGTGAGATAGTGAGCATTCAATATCATTCTTGCTGCTCTTTTCTGCAATTTATAAACCCGATCCATTTGAGAAGCAGATGCATCTCCCCAAATTGTAAGACAGTAATCCATATGCATTGTAGAATAACAGCTTTGCTTCTTTCCTAAGGAGGTTCCTATGTCTGTATAGGATGCTAAGTTTGGCAGAAATTTTATGACAAACAGAATCAATATGGTCATGCCAGCTAAGATTTTGATCAACAACAAGGCCTAAAATTTTGTCTGTCTTGACATTCTGAAGTTCATTTTGATCAATTTTTACATGAAGGTTTAAATCATTCTTTTGCGACTTTCGTTTTGTTGTCATAACCATTATTGAAGATTTGGACGTATTTATGTACATTTTGTTTTCACGACACCATCCCTCAATAACTTTCACATCATGATCTAAGAGTGTTTCAAGCTCTTTGGTATTGGCAGCATGGTTGTAAATAGTTGTATCATCTGCATAGAGATCAATCGTACTTGACAAATCACATAGTAGCATGTCATTAACATAGATAATAAACAATAGAGGTCCAATTAAGGATGGACCCCTGGGGAACACCAGCTTGAATGGAAAGAGGATCAGACATGTGACTCTCAATATTCACAAATTGTTGTCTTTTGTATAGATAGGACTGTATCCAGTTCATAGTTTTAGCAGAAAGTTGATATATTTTGAGTTTTTCTATAATAATATCATGGTTTACTGTGTCAAATGCCTTCTTAAAATCTAACTTTGCACATCCAACAAAGTGGTCTTTATCGACTGAACCTAACCAGGACTCAACCATTTTCGTTAAGGCACTCTGACAGGAGTGCTTTGCTCGAAAACCAGATTGTGCATCACATAATAATTCAAAAGTTGAAAGATATTGATAGAGATGGTCATGGACATGACGTTCAATTATTTTGGAAACTGTTGAAAGCACAGATATTGGTCTATAGTTTTCCGCTAGCTCAGGATCACCAGACTTGAAAAGTGGAATGACTTTCGCAATTTTCCATTTTTCTAGGAATTCATCGTGTTTAATGCTCATGTTAATTATGTGGATGAGGGGTTCAGCTATTATCCCAGAAGATATTTGAAGGAATTTGGGTCCTATTAGATCAGGTCCCGTACTTTTACTTGTATTCAGGTTTGTCAAGTGTTTATGAACTTCTATTTTTATCTAAGGAATATTAAATTCAACATTTTCAGGGATTTCATGAGGCGTTGCAGTAGGGGTATGATGAACCAGATTATTAGCTTTTTGCAGTTGAGTAGGGATATCTGTAAAGAAACTATTTATCTCATTAGCTACATGTATTTGAAATTTGTCAGTCAAGTATTCACTTGTCGTTTTAAGTTGGAGATAATCACTAGTTTTCTTCAGTCGGTTGGGGACAGAGTTGCCTTTGTCGGATTCAATTTCTTTGAGTACTTTCCATATATTTTCAGGTTTACTTTTGTTAGCTTTCATCAGATTCTCGAAATGTTCTTTCTTGGCTCTGTGCAGCAGACAGTTAGCTCTGTTCCTCCACTTTTTCGAATTTTCGAAATCATGTACAGCATGAAATTTGTCTCTAAGTTTTCGAGCTTCTGATACATCATCATTATAGAGCCATTGTGGTAGTTTCTTACTTTTAACCCTCCTTTCACAAAAAGGAGCATGGTTGTCAAGAGCTTCACCAAACAGGTCAGAAAATACCTCCAATGCTTCATTCGGAGTATTTGCTATCTTTATCATAGACCAGGGTTTTTCGGCTAGGTCTAATAGAAAACTTTCGGCGTCAAAATTTTTCATATTTCTGAATTTGACTGTTGTATGTTTCTGGGAGTTTGACTTTGTTTTGGATTTATTTTTATATAGAACACAGACTGCATAGTGATCGCTCATTGATAATTTAGGAACATTAGATTTCTGAACTTTTTCAAGATTGGAGCCATAAATATGGTCGATCAGTGTTTTTGATTTTTTGGTCACTCTGGTTGGCTCTTTGATTACTTGATGTAGTTGAAAAGTTTCTGGAGACTGAAGCCACTTCTTATTTTTCTCTGCAAGAAGATCAAAATTAAAATCTCCTAACAGAATGATTTCTCTTGATTCAACACATACAGTTTCCATCATTTTTTCAAAGTCATCAACCCATGCTACTCTAGATTCCGGTCGATACAAGAATCCAATCAGAATAGGTTTTTGGTGCTCTATTTTTGTTTCAATCCAAAGAACTTCTATATTATTTGGTTCCAGATCATCTCTTCTAGCATATGAGATATCCTCACCTATGTATGCTATAACACCTCCCCCATCTTTACCCTTCCTATCCCGTCGCACAGACTTGAATCCATCAATATTTATCTGCTTTTTAGGAATTTTCTTGTTTAGAAAAGTACGGTTAACGAATGTATACGACAATATATTCAATTTCCCCGAACAACTTGACAAGAATATATAATATATGAGGAAGCAAATAATTAATCAGAAGGTAGTCTCCTTAACAAAATGCATTCAGCCTAAACGATTCTTTTGTGAATAGGATTTCGCCATAACATGCAAACGATGCGGACGACCGCTGGTTAGAAACGATTCGATTTAACAGCTCGCGTAAAGATCCCACATAGCAGAAAGAAAAGAGATACCAATGGTAGTACGAAATAAGACAGAAAAATGAGAAATAATGTGGAATTCTACTTTTATTCCCATCATATACATCCCCAGGTTTGTTGGCTCGCATCTGAATTGTTAACACTGCACGAAGGTGCCTATAGCTCCGACAGGGAACCTCTTATCTGAAATATCCAGTAGAACTATAATTTGAAACACAAAACTTCTTTGATTCAACAGCAATTAAATAGTGCATATACAAGGAGATACAGATTATCCTTGTTTTGAATACCCACGAACAAAATAATTCTAGAAATGAAGGCAACCTTGCTTCCTTGTCTAAAGAAATGAATTAACTGGTCTTTACGGTAGTTTGTTTGTGTTTCACTTCATCGGTCTAAACAAATGAAATAATGAGTATTCTACGGCTCCCTCGTACTACTTGGTTTATATGTGTTTCACTTCAGCGGTCTGGAGAAATGAAATAATGAGCCTAAAACGGCTCCCTTGTAGATCATTTCATTGCAGAAAGAGTACTATTGATGAAGTCTGTCAATTATGGAGAATCTGCTAGTTGGATATAAGATACTATATATATATATTACGATTTGGTATTCCAATACAAAGGCTTCCCTTTAGAAATGTTCGAAGTTTAAGAAAAATTTGAAGTGTGTTTGTGTGTTGGTCGTGTACATTAATTTAATTGTCAGGGAAATCTGATACGATGTATCTTTAAGAAGTAAACCAATTTATGAATACTGTATACTTGATTACTCCCAGACCAGATTCACTGATCTTAGGGGTGAAAATAGAATTGTACAGTGGTGGACAGGATGTCAGGTACATTCTTGTTTTTGATACAATACAATGTCATGGCTGGTGGTGAGAATCGAATAGGTGCTAAATTATTACGTTATGTAGGCAAAATCTCCTAAGCACACATTTCTCAAATTTGATTTTAATATTGAAATTGTTAAATACACTACCAGTATTCATTATTTATTAATTGAAAAATCTTCGTTTTCGTCACAATCATTTCCAATATGTAACTATACGGAATGAGATCCACATTATTTAAAGAATTTATACGGAGGTAGAAAACGAAAATCATATAAAAATCACGTGCTTGGAGTATCTCCAAAAGGCTATCGATTGGCTATCGGCATGGGGAGACCTGTTTACAATTGCCAGTCTTCCAGTTTTGATCGTGGATATTCTCTGTACTGTCTTCTGTTAGGGAAATGTTGAGAGTTAAACATCCAAATAAGTAACAGTATTTTACGATGATGTGATTGAAGACCGTGGGGTCATCAAGAAAGTTTAAACCCACGTGGCACAGGACGAGTGTGACGCAGCGGGAGTTTGCTAAGCGGTAATAATTCGACAAAGCCGATCTCGCCAAGGAAGCGGTCTATTTCTGATCTATTTCTGGTGGGGTTTTTTGACACAGTTTAGGCCAAACATAATCCATTGTCTTTGCGAATGAGATTTTATATAATCGTAGGTGTCAATTTCATTATAGCCGAGTTATAACTTATTGTTTTGTCGAACATATTCTCAATCTAACAAAAGACAAAACATGAATTCGCCCAACTTGTCTGACCGTATCATGTTTGGTGAAAGAGTATAGGCTGACGCGCCGTTCTAAAACAATCCGCGTATGGTACGCGGAGGGTCCGTGGATGATGGTCGGATGATCCGTGGATGATACGCGGATGATCCGCGGATCATCCGCGTATGGTCCGTAGATGATGGCTGGAGGATCCGCGTATGATTTTTGAAATCATCCAGCCATCATCTGCGGACCCTACAGCTATCCTACCGGTAGGATCCAGTCACCATCCGTGGACAATCGGGAACTGGAAAGTGGGCGTACTGTATATCAACATTGGTCACACATGGTTGATCATGTTACAACCTGGTGTCAGGAAGATATCTCAACACTGGTCACATATGGTTGATCATTTTACAACCTGGTGTCAGGAAGATATCTCAACACTGGTCACATATGGTTGATCATTTTACAACCTGGTGTCAGGAAGATATCTCAACATTGGTCATACATGGTTGATCATGCTACAACCATGGTGTCAGGAATATATCAACATTGGTCACACATGGTTGATCATGTTACAACCATGGTGTCAGGAAGATATCTCAACATTGGTCATACATGGTTGATCATGTTACAACCATGGTGTCAGGAAGATATCTCAATATTGGTCATACATGGTTGATCATGTTACAACCATGGTGTCAGGAAGATATCTCAACACTGGTCACACATGGTTGATAATGTTACAACCATGGTGTCAGGAAGATATCTCAACATTGGTCATACATGGTGGATCATGTTACAACCATGGTGTCAGGAAGATATCTCAATATTGGTCATACATGGTTGATCATGTTACAACCATGGTGTCAGGAAGATATCTCAATATTGGTCATACATGGTTGATCATGTTACAACCATGGTGTCAGGAAGATATCTCAACACTGGTCACACATGGTTGATAATGTTACAACCATGGTGTCAGGAAGATATCTCAACATTGGTCATACATGGTGGATCATGTTACAACCATGGTGTCAGGAAGATATCTCAACACTGGTCATACATGGTTGATAATGTTACAACCATGGTGTCAGGAAGATATCTCAACATTGGTCATACATGGTGGATCATGTTACAACCATGGTGTCAGGAAGATATCTCAATATTGGTCATACATGGTTGATCATGTTACAACCATGGTGTCAGGAAGATATCTCAATATTGGTCATACATGGTTGATCATGTTACAACCATGGTGTCAGGAAGATATCTCAATATTGGTCATACATGGTTGATCATGTTACAACCATGGTGTCAGGAAGATATCTCAACATTGGTCATACATGGTTGATCATGCTACAACCATGGTGTCAGGAATATATCAACATTGGTCACACATGGTTGATAATGTTACAACCATGGTGTCAGGAAGATATCTCAACATTGGTCATACATGGTGGATCATGTTACAACCTGGTGTCAGGAATATATCAACATTGGTCACACATGGTTGACCATGTTACAACCATGGTGTCAGGAAGATATCTCAACATTGGTCATACATGGTTGATCATGTTACAACCATGGTGTCAGGAAGATATCTCAACATTGGTCATACACGGTTGATCATGTTACAACCATGGTGTCAGGAAGATATCTCAACATTGGTCATACATGGTTGATCATGTTACAACCATGGTGTCAGGAAGATATCTCAACATTGGTCATACATGGTTGATCATGTTACAACCATGGTGTCAGGAAGATATCTCAACATTGGTCATACACGGTTGATCATGTTACAACCATGGTGTCAGGAAGATATCTCAACATTGGTCATACATGGTTGATCATGTTACAACCATGGTGTCAGGAAGATATCTCAATATTGGTCATACATGGTTGATCATGTTACAACCATGGTGTCAGGAAGATATCTCAATATTAGTCACACATGGTTGATCATGTTACAACCATGGTGTCGGGAAGATATCTCAATATTAGTCACACATGATTGACCATGTTACAACCATGGTGTCGGGAAGATATCTCAATATTAGTCACACATGATTGACCATGTTACAACCATGGTGCCATGAAGATATCTCAACATTGGTCACACATGGTTGTAACCAAACGGTTGTTACAACCATGGTGTCAGGAAGATATCTCAAGATTGGTCACACATGGTTGATCATGTTACAACCATGGTGTCAGGAAGATATCTCAACATTGGTCACACATGGTTGATCATGTTACAACCATGATGTCAGGAAGATATCTCAACATTGGTCACACATGGTTGATCATGTTACAGCCATGGTGTCAGGAAGATATCTCAACATTGGTCACAAATGGTTGATCATGTTACAACCTGGTGTGAGAAAGATATCTCAACATTGGTCACATATGGTTGATCATGTTACAACCTGGTGTCAGGAAGATATCTCAACATTGGTCATACACGATTGATCATGCTACAACCATGGTGTCAGGAATATATCAACATTGGTCACACATGGTTGATCATGTTACAACCTGGTGTTAGGAAGATATCTTAACTCTGGTCACACATGGTTGATAATGTTACAACCATGGTGTCAGGAAGATATCTCAACATTGGTCACACATGGTTGATCATGTTACAACCACGGTGTCGGGAAGATATCACCATTGGTCACACATGGTTGATCATGTTAAACCATGGTGTCAGGAAGATATCTCAACACTGGTCACACATGGTTGATCATGTTACAACCATGGTGTCAGGAAGATATCTCAACACTGGTCACACATGGGTGACCATGTTACAACCATGGTGTCATGAAGATATCTCAACCTTGATCACACATGGTTGACCATGTTACAACCATGGTGTTATGAAGATATCTCAACATTGGCCACACATGGTTGACCATGTTACAACCATGGTGTCAGGAAGATATCTCAACATTGGTCACACATGGTGGATCATGTTACAACCATGGTGTCTGGA
Source organism: Hanleya hanleyi (assembly GCA_036873755.1). NCBI lineage: Eukaryota > Metazoa > Mollusca > Polyplacophora > Lepidopleurida > Hanleyidae > Hanleya > Hanleya hanleyi. The sequence continues at coordinate 38,688 of JAVTVY010005316.1, forward strand.
AGATATCTCAACATTGGTCACACATGGTGGATCATGTTACAACCATGGTGTCAGGAAGATATCTCAACATTGGTCACACATGGTGGATCATGTTACAATCATGATGTCTGGAAGATATCTCAACATTGGTCACACATGGTGGATCATGTTACAACCATGGTGTCAGGAAGATATCTCAACACTGGTCACACATGGTGGATCATGTTACAATCATGGTGTCAGGAAGATATCTCAACAGCGGTCACACATGACTGATCATGTTACAACCTGGTTTCAGGAAGATATCTCAACATTGGTCACACATGGTGGATCATGTTACAATCATGGTGTCAGGAAGATATCTCAACAGCGGTCACACACGGTTGATCATGTTACAACCATGGTGTCAGGAAGATATCTCAACATTGGTCACACATGGTGGATCATGTTACAATCATGGTGTCAGGAAGATATCTCAACAGCGGTCACACATGACTGATCATGTTACAACCTGGTTTCAGGAAGATATCTCAACATTGGTCACACATGGTGGATCATGTTACAATCATGGTGTCAGGAAGATATCTCAACAGCGGTCACACATGACTGATCATGTTACAACCTGGTTTCAGGAAGATATCTCAACATTGGTCACACACAGTCTGGATAAATATTTAATTTTATACAGGAACTGTTATTTCACAAGAGAAACATGCTAAACCAAGTCAACCATGTGCAACCATAATCAAACATGGCGAATGACTGAACTGGGTGGCCTGGAGGTTACACAATCTTGATTTATGGGTACACAAATGGCTACCTAAAATTCTTGTTTTAACATATCTCTGAATGTGCGTAATTCATACATGTTTTATTCAATGATGAACTATTAACCAAGATAATTACATCCAGATAATCACAGAAGAAATGTGACCTAGATATATGTTCTATATTTATGCACAACCACTGTATACATTATCTTCAATACATGAATTGGGCATGGGCTATTTTCAGTACTTCATCTAACTGTATACATAGAACTGGGATTAAATCCGGAATATATATATAACTTTATTTACTGAGGGTTTACAAAAATACTCAGTCAGTTTGAAAAACTGTTCTTCCCTGAGGCCCTCTAACAACAAGACAATTGCAAAGAAATAAGCTATCATAATTACACACGTACATGTATAAAACAAATCTGAAGGAAAACAAGGATATATATACAAATGTTACTCAATGTTACTGCATGTTCATTAAAGAATTCATCATTCTGGACTTGAATATCCCAAGGGAGGGAGATGTTGTAATATTTTGGTCTAGGGGGTTCCACAACTTTGCTCCTGCATAGCTCAAGCTTTGCATCATATAGCATGTTTTGGGTCGAGGAAGGTACAGTTTGTTGTTCGCAGTTGACCTGAGGTTTCTCGTTGTAACTTCATTTACATATTTAAATAGATCATTAAGGTATGAGGGACATTGCTGGTTGATGATTTTGTACATGAAGGTACAACCTATTGCCATACCAGAATGACCTAGAACATGAGGGTGAGACTCACAAAACCCCTCAGCTTCCCCCAAGCAATTGAGAAATATGCCGAGAATGAGCAACATATTATGGCTATACTAATCATCCAGAACTGTCCCTTTCAGAGAATAACATAAATTCTGCAGATGTATCAGCTACATTCAAGAATATATATCACAAAATCATATCTAGATTAATACACAAAAAAGGTCATAACTCTGTAAAATAAGGACTGAGACAAATAATTTTGGTAGCTGTATTGCGCACAATTCTTCACATATAACTGGCTACATTCAAGCATATCGAAGATTATTACACCTGAAAAGGGACATAACTCCATAAAATAAGGGCAGAGACGATGATTATTTTTTTACGCTTCTAGAATACAGCTAGATGAATAAATTTCCAAAATTTAACAGCCGTACCGAACACGGAGACATTCAACTACAGATAACAAAATCGGAGATTATTACATTCGAAAGGGCATAACTCTGTAAAATAAGGGCTGAGGCGAGTAGTTTTTTGTCGGCTTCTAAAATACAACAATATAAATAAGTTTCAAAAATATAGTAGCTACATCGAACACAGTTCTGCAGATATAGTTGGTTACATTCAAGCAAATAGGACAGGAAAAGAAATTTATATATCTGTAAAGGGGCGAAACTCTGTAAAATATGGGCCAAGAGGAGCCACTTTCGATAGGCGTCTGACTTAGCACTAGATAAATAAGTCTTCAAAATTTGGTGGTTTTGCCTGAAATGCAGTAACGGACGGACGGATGGGCGTACGTACATGACAATACCCCGAGGCCAAAATGGCCTACATAAATGAGCTAGATATTTGTTAACACAGTGTTTCTTCATATTAGCAGTCACTGAGGCTTATATTTCATATATAGCAGAATATCTACTATGCCTACCAAGAATAGTATTTCCAACTTGTATAATTG
>JAVTVY010005317.1:0-38392 GCA_036873755.1 Hanleya hanleyi
GAATAACTGGCGGACCAAAATCCGCACTTTTTCAGGAAGCGAAAATGATGATTCCTTTATGGCGATAAAATTTTACAAAAAACGAGTAGGTCGACCCCCTGTTTTTTTCGCCATTTTAAATTGTTCTTTGGACGGGAAACACTTTAACATACATAAAAAGAAAATCATTTCATACGTTTTCTCTGGGTTGCGGGTAGAATTTGACACATTTTCATATATTTTATGGAGTTTTCCAAAAAAGTTGAAGAAGGGCTAAGGAGGATTGCACGTCTTTCCTTTTCAATTTTAATAGCTCACAAGTCTCCTGAAATAATGGCACGAGTGTGCCCATTTAGAAAATATATACGTTTACAAGGCAACACCAGATGTTCCAAAATACAGATGAAACAATGGCCGGGGGCCTGGGGGCCGCCTAGCCGCCCATCCGCTAGGGAATTTGAAGCCATTTTAGAGTATTAAAAATGTTTTTTTATCTCTCACTTCCTTGGGGAAAAATATGGAAAAATGGTTGAAATTCATAAATAATTCTGGTTATTATTATTTATTGCTCATGTTACCCGGAAGCGGGTACATGTTGCATGCTCTGATCCAATAAATAAGGAACCAACACCAGATGTCCGAAAAAATATTGAAATTTAAAAAAAACATTCAACCTCGAGAAATGAACGTCCGCTACTCCCTTACTAACTTCTGAACAAAGTGTACGTAAGAGTTGTGCCCCCTTGCCGCGTAAACAGTGGTTGCTATGCAAACTTATTTTCTTAAAGTGCTTGACAGGACGATTATTGTACTGGTACACTGTCCATAATTATGATCGCAATTGAAATTAGTTGCATTTGCATCTTGATATTACCTTGTGGGGGGTCCTGCGTCTCTCTTCGCATAAATTTAAACAAACTTTGTTGACCGTCTCCCGGCCCACGTGCTTCTTTGCGGCCGCCATTTTACAGGTTGTTTTCGTCAGATTCGGGATCGTTCGGTCTCTCCCGTACAACTTATCGATATTCTCCGACGCAGGCATGTTTAAATGCATGAGTAATAGTATACGTCACCCCTTTGTGTGGAACATTCAGTTGTTTGAAACGGCGTTGAAGACACGTGAATGGAATTACCGATCATGACAGGTACCCCTGCGTCAACTTCACCCGGTTTCAGGATATGAATAAATGATGTACATCGATATCGGCCAAAACTAGATAATGTATTTATTAATTTCAGAAAATCAAACGAAGTAGGCGGCTGAAATAATGTAGTAGACGTCTCACTGAGCCGCCGACCGGCTCCTAATGGGAACCCTGAGATATCTTGAATAGGTCGATGACAGTGGAAACAGTGCCGTGTCATGGACCAATGGCGCCGAGAGATGTCACTCTGTGGATGATCTTCGGGTAAGAGATTGTTAGGAACATTTACGGGCTCGTCCAGAAAATGTTCGATGTATATATACATATCTCGCTTAGTAGCATTTGCTAGATCCTGTGTTAAATGTGATGATTTTAATCAACGTCACAAAACATTGTTGAAGAAACTTATAAAACAGGTCTATTCCACCAAGCGCCTCCACTCAAAGTTTCTCAAATTTGGCGATACATATCGCATGCTGATAGCAAAGTACGAACGTAGCGTGTAAGATCTATGGCGCTACGTTTCGTAACTTGTGTCTATTTCCGCTTAACCCGGGGCTAGGGGCCGTATGAACACATGTACTTCAATATCCTCATGGTGCTCATATGAACAGTCACAATCATAGCGTGACTGAGATACATTTTTTTCGGATAACGACTCTAAAACGAATATTACGGATTAAGAATACTGATCAGCGATACGGATTTGATATTTTTGGAACATCATGATGTCTTGCCGGCATCATTGAAAACTGTTGACCGCTTCTCTCTTGCAGGAAACAAGCCTATGTTTATGTATACTATGACTGTCTTTTTCAATTTGGTGCTAATACTGTTATATGGAAAATGGAATAGGTCTTTGGATTATGGACGCGGATATTCTCTAATGAACGACGGCTGGATTATGAATGACGGACTAGACGCTTGTAATCGAAACCGTAACGGTGGGGTCCGGCTGGAAATCCAGGCCCTTCCCAACTCTGGGTATAGGCGGGCTCTCCGTCATCACATCACCAGTGGCGTTCGACTTAGATGTCGGTGTACGACTGAACCCAAATCGCACGTCTCTTTGTCACCGGAAGAATGGATTACCTTGAAACGGGTGTTGTTGGTGACCTGCACGGTGATAGCATTCACCTGTGTGACGACGTCTGCATTTTCTGCGGTCCCTTTTCCGCTCGACTCCTTTGTCTGAACGACGGTGGTTTTACCCTGGACCCCGATCTATGGACGGCTTTGGAACAAGAAGTCCACATTGTCGATAAGGTAATATCTCTACAGGAGCCACATAACCCATCAGAATAGTACGTATCACGGACTAGACCCGACGTCTAGGCGCGCATGTGCCTGGTCTATAAAACACGTCCCTCTGGATACCACACCTTCATTCCATATCTAATCTATCTATATCTATCATATTGCAACATTCTATGGAGGAATACGTATCCAACTCATATCGAGCCCTTTAAACGATTACAAAAAAAGATTGTTCGTATAATCATGTCAGCCGACAAGCTAGCTCATACAGATCTACTTTTTAAAGAGTTGAATATTTTGCCAGTTGCCAGTTTAAACGATCATTTAATTTCGTTGCTCGAGCACAAGTTTTCATTTCATAATCACTTGTTACCCGTTTCACTTCGAGATTGCTTCATCAAGATATCAGCTATCCATTCCTATCCAATTCGACAGTCTACCATAAATATCTATCGTCCATTTTACTCATCGGATCTTTCATACTATTCGGTTAAGATAAAGGGACCTCGGTTGTGGAACAGTTTGCTCCCTAAGTTAAAATCTACTCCATCCTTGTCACTGTTTAAATCGCAATCGCAATCTATTTTAACAATATTTAAGTCCCTAGTGTATTACATTATAATACCACACACAGTTTCATTTGATTATGGTAGATTTTCTGTGGACCACAAGGTTCTTGTTTTATTTATACAAATGGTATCAGCTGCCTGTCATTCCTACATGCATATTTATATTCATCAAAATCATGTATGCTTAATATTAATTTAATTAATTTGGGATAGAACAAGCCCTTCGGGGTTTTATTCTCGCCAAATGCTTTATACTGATTTATACACAATATTTCATCTGATGAATAAAGTATTGATACTGATTTCTACGGTTGCAGAGCCATGACGGAGATCCAGCCCTATGCGCCTCGCATTTTGCAGCATGCCACCGTGGTGAATTCACTCACGAGTTACCGAGCAGTGGTCTGGTCCATGTTTGCAGATGGCGATGACAACGAGGGGCGACGCCAGATCCTGAACGAGTTCACAGAAGCGGTCTTCGACAGAGTGCACTCGATGGAGAGTTGTGCCATCACTCACCACTACTGGACTATGACAGCCATCCTTGATGCTCGGGCTATGGACCACGAGCGCTCACGCCGGAACCAGCGACGGCTGGTTGGCCTCACAATAGTCTGTGCCCTATTGACCCTGGCGCTGTGTTATTGACAGTGGCACCTGACTATAATTACAAGCGTCTAGTCCGTCATTCATAATCCAGCCGTCGTCCATTAGAGAATATCCGCGTCCATAATCCAAAGACCTATTCCATTTCCATATAACAGTATTAGCACCAAATTCAAAAAAACAAAAGTATACATAAACATAGGCTTGTTTCCTGCAAGAGAGAAGCGGTCAACAATTTTCAACGATGCCGGCAAGACATCATGATGTTCCAAAATATCAAATCCGTATCGCTGATCAGTATTCTTAATCCATAATATTCGTTATAGAGTCGTCATCTAAAAATGATGTACCTGAGTCACGCTTTGATTGTGTCTGTTCATATGAGTACCATGAGGATCTTGAAGTACATGGGCTCATACGGCCCCTAGCCCCGGGTTAAGCGGAATTAGACACATGTTACGAAACGTAGCCCCATAGATCTTGCACGCTACGTTCGTATTTTTCTATCAGCATGCGATATGTATCGCCAAATTTGAGAAACTTTGAGTGTAGGCGCTTGGTGGAATAGCCCTGTTTTTTAAGTTTCTGCACCAGTGTTTTGTTACGTTGATTAAAATCGTCACATTTAACACAGGATCTAGCAAATGCTACTAAGCGAGATATGTATACGCCATATGCAGGTCCCACTGGAATATTACTATCCAGAAAAGGATAGTTTACGATGTCGAAATTGTAATCATCTCTTTTGTCATAAAGTCGACGAGAGAATGCCCGCTTCATTTTTATGGAGATAGAGATCTAAATAAGATGTGCCTGTAGGGCTATCTGTAGTTTCCTTCAAATCCAGTGAAGGTGGATATATATCCTTCACTACGTCATTTATATAGCGATTATCCACAGCGAGAAGATCGTCTATATAGCGTTTGGTGAATGAGAAGGAACGGGCCTTGTATAAATACAAGGGTCAGACACAGTGTGCGTCATTCAACGATCGTCATTGGATCAAGCATGTCACCCGTCCTACGAGCCGTCCTTCCCCTTACACCCCGGGTGGGGTTACACGTCTATGAATATAAAGTCACCCTCGTGGAAGACCGTGGAGATGTTTGCTGGTCGCCCGCTGAGACCGTATCGAATACGGTTACGCTACACCGTGACGGCTGGACCAAATTTAAACGGGTGTTGAGCGGCGAGCTCGATGGACACCTCATCCACATAGACAATGCCACCTGCGTATACCATGGACCCCTCTTCCCACGCCTGGGCCGATACCAAGACCCTACGCGAAGCTTCACCCTAGACCCCGATCTGTGGATAGCCTTCGAGAAAGTGGTGCCTATCGTGGACCAGATGTTTACACCGGACGAGCGGTCATCAGACGAGTTGGAGTGAGCTCCTGCCCTGAGAGAAGCAGCGGCAGAACCCAATTAAAAAATGTTTAGCCATGAACCCGACGACGATGCCATTGATTACCCGGCTAGACTCAGTCAGCCCAGGGACATGGCCACCTGATCCTTTGATCTCACGCGGTTCTCCCTATAAATACGAGAGACAGTCAAATCTGATACCATTCACGTACTGACCATGGCGGAGCATATAATACTGGCGTATCTCAGCTTGACCCCGAGGTTTTCCTGCACGTGTATGCGGATGAGGTCGATATCATGGAGGAGTTGGGAGACATCTGTGATGCGAACCCTACACAACCGTGCCCGGCTCACATTCGTCTGCCCCGAGAGGGCTGGACCAAATTCAAACGCGTGTCACGATGTGTACATCCGACGCGGCCCTTTCTTTGCTCAATTGGCTCGGCTAGATGGGTGTACAGTGCATTTTACCCTTCACGCTGATCTATGGTCTGCACTGGAAGATGCCGTGGTCGATGTGGATCAAGTGCTTATCAAGCGGTCACAAGACGAGTTGGACTGGTCATTTACCATGGACACTGTGGAAGCCAACGAAGAATATCAGAAAGCAACTCCGGCCAAAGATATACCCGTTATAAATAAACGATAGAGCCAGGGTCCATCATCATTTGTCACCATGAAGCGCTGGGAGAAGGTGTTGGATAACTTAATACTACAGTCCTGACAGTCCGACGGCCTATAGTGCATAGTCGGTTCTCTACGCGAGCGGCCGAACCCCGTGGAATACAACGTGCCCAATTCCGAGATTGGTTAAGAAAACAAGACACCTATACCTTACATCGATCTGTCCGTCGCCATTTTCTACGGAACCGGGCCATCGTGTGAGGAATATATGCCCAGTGGCAAGCGGATTTGGTCGATATGAGCGCCTTTGCCAAACACAACGATGGGAATCGGTATATCTTGACGTGCATCGATATCCTATCCAAGTATGCGTGGGTGGTACCCATCCGGACAAAAACGGGGGCGAATCTCATAGCAGCGTTCAAAGACATCTTCAAGACCGGGCGCAAACCTTTCCATTTGCAAACCGACGAAGGCACGGAATTCCTCAACAGAGCGTTCCAACAGTTTCTGAAAGCCCAGAAGGTGTTTTTCTTCCATGGTGAAAAGGTTCAACAGGACATTCAAAGGACGCATGCATAAATATTTCACCTATAAGAATACAAGACGGTACATCGATGTTCTCCCGAGACTTGTAAGGGATTACAATCGAGCCTAACACCGGAGTATAGAGAGAGCCCCCATTACCGTGACCCAACGCAATGAAGCTCAAGTCCGGCGTGTCTTGTACCCCAGGCCATCGCAGCGAACGCCGAAGGCGGTGTACAAGGTCGGGGACCCCGTACGGATCAGTAAAGCCAAAGGTCAATTTGAGAAAAGTTACCAACTGGAGCGATGAGCACTTCCTGATTAAACGGCGCCTACCCCGACAGCAGCGAGTCTATGAACTGGAAGATCTTCAAGGGGAACCGTTGCTAGGGATATTTTACGAGACGGAATTACAGTCTGTCGTAAAAACACAGCAAGACTACTACACGGTGGAGCAGATTTTGAAAACGGAACGTCGACATGGCAAACTGTTTCATTTCGTCAAATGGCAAGGCTGACCCCGTTCCTTCAATTCCTGGGATGCTGCCAACCAGTTGAAACGATTATAAAGCCAGACACCACTGCCGTCATCCTTCATTCGACGTTAGACCACAGTGCTATGGACAAACGGCAGCTGCCTCTGAACACAGCGTCTCCCAAAACGCGCAAAGCGGAAGTAGGCTTTGCGGTGATATTGCTAACCCTGCTGAGTGTGCTGTACGGAGGTGTGTTTTTACCTAACCAATTGAGAACACCAGCCATCAGTGAAACCGGTCTACAGACAGCACCAGTCAACCCCGTATCGAGCCCAGTCACCACCACACCCCGTGTACAAGCCAAGTCGAGCTCCACACCAAGCTCCACACCTACACCAAGTACACCCACTACGTTTGAAAGCCCACCGGATTTCATCCCTCACAATGAACAGACAACGACAACCAACGTTGTACCCACCCCCATTATCATCATCCCTCGCAGTGAACAGACAACGACGACCGACGTTGTGCCCACCACTCGAGGTCACTCGTACCAAATTTACAAGAGCGGGTTACCACGACAGCGGATACACCTCCAACCATGGACTCAAGTTGGCAGCATCCCTTCACTTGCGTCATCGCAGGACCGACGGGTTCCGGCAAAACGCACTCCGCCAGGAAGCTCCTTCAAAACGCCAACAGCATAATCACCACACCTATTGCCCGAGTCGTGTTGTGTTACGGAGAATGGCAGGAAGCGTATGCAGCAATGCCCCACATCACGTTCGTGGAAGATCTACCCAACCTGGCCGATTTGGAACCCGACACCTTGGTGGTTCTGGATGATCTCATGGCGGAGACGGATGCGCGGGTCACCCAACTCTTTACCAAAGGCAGCCACCATCGACGGCTCAGCATCATCTACATTGTGCAAAATCTGTTCAGTAAAAGCAAAGAACATCAGAACATCAGCTTAAATGCCCACTACCTGGTGGTCTTCAAAAACCCGAGAGATACCACTCAACTGCTGCACCGGGCGAGGCAGATGTATCCCGGCCGCACACCGTTTGCGTTGGAAGCCTTTAAAGATGCAACAACCCCTTAGCACGGGTGTATGCTCTTCGACCTCAAGCAAGCCACCCCCGAACACCTTCGACTACGGATCGGCCTCTTTCCCGGAGAGACGTGTACATGCAAAGATAATGTAAACACACCCCCAGTGGCTCTCCCAGCTGGGGTCTGTATGTTTGATGATGGGGATAATGAAAAGAATGAATACCACAGCAGGGTCTCTGTTCTCTGAAGTAGATAAAAAGAGCAGAGTTGTGGATTCTAGCATTAGTTGTACATGATGTCTGCGCGAGTACGGAAGCACGACCCGACGCTCCGTGTATTGAAGACGGCCCCACCCGAGTTGGTCGGAACCATTGTAGGCGGTGCGGACCCTGACCTTGTACGCTGTCTGTGCGAGATCGGGTACAACCTGTTAAAAGGCAACGTACCACTAACTCCGGCTCAGAAGACCAAGTTGGCCAAGCATAAGACAGGTCTCCGAACACTAGTCCAGAAGCGGGTCCCTCAAACACAAAAGAAGGTGTTACAGAAAAGCGGCTTTCTCGGGGCCATCTAAGCGCCGTTGGCCGCTTCCGTGTTTGGTCCAGTATTGGGTGGACTCTTCGGCCGACAATGAACCACACGAAAAAAATGGTGCTCGTCGAACCACGGTTCCTTCAAAACCTCCAATCTCCCTACCCTGTCCCACCTACAGTGAAGACCATAGACACGCTCGATGGAGAGATGCAACAGATCTTACAGAGACCGGGGTTAAGCGACAGTGAGAAAGTACAATGGTACAATGAGACGCTTCAACGGTACATGACGTTCATGGACCAATGCAATCCCTCTCTACCCCACCATCACCACCACCACCACGTGACACACCGCCGACCTCAGCACCGCTCCAACAGCCGCCATTACCAGGGGTACCACCAACAGCCCCACAGTGGGTTGAAGACGAAGTGCTGAAGAGTGTACCTGCATCGTTCAAGAAACAAGCTGGCCTGGTATTACAACGGATGAAACAGAATCCTAACATGACTTGGAATGATAAAGGCGAACTCCTGGGACAGAACCAGGTGGTCCCCGGGACACACATGACGGATTTAGTGAATAACCTGATGCGTCAATGCAGGTCGCACACGGATCCTCAAGGATGGGAGCCCTTCGCTCAAGGCTTGAAAGACATGCATGTACCACAAGAATTGGTGGGGAACCCACACCGCTGGGCCTTTATGCAGCGTGACTCACCGAGTGGCCCACTACCTTCTTGGGAATCCGACTGGAAACCGGAGTCACCCCCCCAAAACTCCACCACCACAACGGGCACCTTCTTTTCAGACCTTTAAAAAATCACCCTCGATCAGGACACCCTACATCTCCAGAGGCCTGACACACCTACTAAAACCAACAGCAGCAGCAGGACAGCTCAGTCGCCATGTTTTACCTCACCCTACCTAGTTTGCTGGACGTGTTTCCTGACAACACCGTGGCCAAGTACGTGACCCAGTTACCGCAACCGTTGCATTTACCTGGACGATGGGAATGTGGCCTCGTGGATATCCAATACCCTTACTCGTAGTACAACGTGCGAGCCAATGTAGTATGGTACGACGTGACCTACGAAGGCAAAAACACCCGACTCACCCTCCCCGAAGGCCAATGGGATGCTCCCAAGGAGCTCATGGGTGGGCTGTCAAGACTGTTGCATTATAAGGCGCTACGGGAGGTCACAAATACTTCAAAACCCTTCAAATCCTTTCCCTTCAAGAATCACGTGGACTTCGATTACAACGCACACAACGACAAGGCACAGCTTATCGTCACCGCCAACGCGAGTGTCATACTGAGTTCTATCCTACAGCAAATGCTGGGTTTCGATCTACAGACGTTCGCTGGTCCTACCGCCCACCATGGCCAGATCCCGATGGCCATGAAGTGGGGTATATACGGACTCTACGTCTACTCGGACGTAGTCGACAACCACATCGTGGGCGATATCAACACACCTCTGTTACGGGTGGTCCCCATTAAAAAGACGTATGGAGATTAAGTCACCCACAGTTTCACAGGCTCTACCTGTCCGTACGACAAACCGACATCAACACGATCACGGTGGATATAAGAGATGACACGGGACCACCGGTGGCATTCGAACGCGGGAAAGTGGTGCTGATACTTCATTTTCGACAACCACGTGCTCCCCACTTTGTATAATGAAAGTACCTTACGAGTCCAATGCACGCAGCTATATGGACTATTATGCCCAACAGGCCGGGGTGCCTTTCCGGTCTTTATCGGTGCACGCATGCAACGAGGACATGGACGGGGAAACATACTCGGCAGCATCGTCAAAACGTTCCTGCCCTTGGTGATGCGTGGAGTGAAAGCAATCGGCAAACAAACGGAACGCAGTGGACTGCAAGTGGCCGGTGATGTCTTGGGGGTACGGCACCCAAAGAATCCTTGAAACGGCGGGCTAAAGAAGCGGGAGGCGTATTGGTTCCCAAAGCACAACGCACTGTAGGGAATAAAAGATCTGCCCACCGAGACCACGCACCAGTCGACGACCGACCCAGCGACGACGCACATCGAAGACCCAGAATAACTGTTCTTAAAACATGTCCTTGATCCACGCCGAGTTCTGCCCCTCCACCAACAGTGAATTTGATTTGTGGACCGTGCCGCCCACACAGACCAGTGTCGAACAAGGATTATGGGTGGAGCATCTCCCGCTCTCCAGCATCAACGAAACAGGGCCAATGGAGTAATCAGTAATGCGGATACGGCCTATGTGGATTTAGCCCATACATACTTGTATGTGAAAGCCAAGGTGGTCAATGGGGAAGGCACCAGAATCCTCCAAGCTGCATCGGTGGGCCCGACGAATCTCTGGCTGCACTCGATGTTTCAACAGGTGGATATTTTTCTCAGCGACAAACTCATCAGTGATTCGACCAACACGTACCCCTATCGAGCCTACATCGAGACACTGTTGTCGTATGGCCGAGAGGCTAAAAAGTCTCAGCTGTCAGCCGCTTTATTCTACCAGGATACACCCGAGCACATGGACGGGGCCTCCGACCATCGCCTTGATGGCCACTAACGTAGAGGGGCATGCAGCGGACTATAAGATTGTCATCCAAGAGGCAGTCCTGTATGTCCGAAAAGTGAAACCGAATCCAGTCGTTCAATTGGGACACATGAAAGCCTTGGAAACAAAACCAGCCCAGTACCCTATCCGTCGTGTACAAACCAAAGTGTTCTCTGTGCCTGCTGGAAATATGGGCACCAACAAAGAAAGCCTGTTCCTGGGGGCAACTACCCAAGCGATTGATCCTGGCCTGTGTGGAAAATACCAGTTTCAGCGGAGCCTACCCAGAGAATCCGTTTGACTTTACACATCTCGGCATCAATTTTGTGGCCCTGCATGTGGATGGACAACAGGTGCCAGCCACGGCCCTAACACCGAACTTTAGGCGCAGGAATTTCATTCGAGCCTATCAGAGCCTGTTTACAGCCACCGGTCAAATCAACCAAGACGAAGGGAATTTTATCAGTCGGGAGGACTACGCGAACGGATACACGTTGTTCTCTTTCGATCTGACCCCCACCTTAGAGAACGACCATCAGCTGGCCCTGGCCAAGCAAGGCAATTTACGGTTGGAAATCCACTTTGCACGAGCCCAGGCGACCACCGTCAATGTGATCTGCTACGCCGAGTTTGACAACATCATTCAAGTGGACAAGGCGCGCAACGTCCTGTGTGACTTCTCCAAATAACATGGATACAGACCAGATAACCACCGTGCTGGAGAATGACCCAGAGACACGTATGGTCTTTCAAGGGGTGTTCGCCCGAGATGTGTTCCCATTAGACCGTATGTATCCTGCTGCATTGGGTGACCGTGTAATTGACAGAACAGCAGGGCGAATACTTTGACCCGTACGGCCTGCCACCTCTCCGTCCCGATTTAACAGACTTCATGTTGGAACAGTCAAACGTTGCAAAGCCTGACCAGTAGCGTATGCGGACAATATTGCGTGTTTTACCTGTACCACCGATGCCGGGGAAGACCCCTATCTACCGTCGTACAGATGTTTAACGAGTACCCCAAGGCCGAGGACCGCGATGTACTCGTATATGACTGGGCCATCATTTCAATGTTAAAGCCCCGTTCTGGGCTTAAGTTCTTTCAATGTACACACGCCCTCTGTTCTGGGCTTAAGTTTACAAGCCCCCTGTTCTGGGCTTCAGTTCTTTCAATATACAAGCACCCTGTTATGGACTTCAGTTCCTCCAGCGTACAAGCCCCCCCTGTTCTGGGTTTCAGTTTTCACGTGGTTGATCTCACGTTGTTGTTGTTACTGAATAAAAAACAAAATGAGATCTCACGAAAAAACCCTGTCTTGTGTGTTCTTTTCATAATGCATAAATGCCCAATGTGGAGATTCAGTCAAACTGAAATCAGTGGTGTAGGATGGGGCCAAAATGTAACCCATCAATGTTAGAATGCAAGAGCACTATAGTAAAATAGAGCCAATGAAATCAGCCCACAGACCAGGTACGTGTTTTGGTCTAGGTTTGGAGCGGGCATTTCATCGAGGTGCGTGTTTTGGAAGACGGTGAGTGAAGACTCGTCCAACACGTATAGATTAAATTTATTACTATAAGTTATATGAGCATAATGCATGAAACTGGCTTTGAACACCGTATTAGCCAATCAGTGGCATAGAATGGGGCCAATGGTAACCCATCCATGTCCAAAAAACATTACCCGGATGTTGAGAAGAAACCGGATGCAAGCGCGGACGAAAGCGAAAGCATCCCAGTACCCGGATGTAGGCGTAGACGTGAGCGAAATCCTAGTACCCGTCCATTGGTTCTTTCTATCGATCGCTCATTGACTCTTTTTTCCCGACCGCTGATTGGTCCAAATGAAACTGCCCATCCTTCCCAGGTTAATTTACAATCCCCTTTTGGGGTTCAAGCTCTGACTATTGATGCCGCAAGATTGTCCCCTCCGAATCTTGCCGAAAGGGAGACCGTTTGACCTGGATGTGACCTTTTGACCTGACATGCATCCTCGCACTGCCGGTGATGACGCGCACTTCCGGAGAACCCCCGCGCGCGCGCTGCGGCCGGGGCGGGCCGAGTCGGAAAAAAAACCTGGAGGTTGAACATCCGAACGTATAAGGGGAAAAATTGGAACACTTTTGGTTCCGAAGATAGTTTTAGTAAAACCGTCACAACCCACGTGACCTGCGCAGCAGAATGTAAACGACACCCTAGGCTTAACTCCCTCACCTAGGCTTCACATGGATACCTCACTCGATTCCATCGGCCCACTAGTGGTCCACCTAGACCCCAACACGTCTATGTCCATACCGCTAGGTCCACTGCGCATGCGCAGAGTGACCCTATTTCTACCCCGCACTCACCCCATCAGATGCTCCATTACATAGGCTTCACTCGACCCATTCGAACCGTGAATAGCCCATCTCTAACCCACACACACCCACCCAAACACCCCCCAAAATGCCTGCTTTCTATACTACGGCCAGGCTACGCATGCGCAGAATGACCCTATTTTTACCCCACATCCACGCCATCAGATGCCCCCTCACATAGGCTCCACATTGATACCTCACACGACCCACTCGAGTAGCCCATTAACCCAAACACACCCACACACACTCCCAAAAATGCCTGCTTTCTATACTACGGCTAGGCAGCGCATGCGCAGAATATTGACACCGTACGAACCATTAGTGTAGTCAAGTGCTCCTGCATGAGAGCTTCAAAATAAGACCTCACTCGACCCCATCAGACCATGAGGGGCCCACCTAGATCCCAACACGTCCACCCCGTATGGACCTATACACCCATAGCCATGCACTATTGGCCTATGGGCCTACCCAGGCCTCGGTGACCTTTTTCAAAAATTTCACCGTTTCGTGCCGTGACAATTCCTATCATGTTTGTCCTGACGAGACGTGAACAACAAATCCAAACAACCATACAGCAAATGTATAGAAGTAGGTTTCCCAGGGGGACAAACATTGGTCCTATAACCCCAGTATGGGACTATATGGGTCTACATGTACATGGGTTGTATGGTACTTTTTCAAAAAATTTCATCGATTCGCTCCGGGACACTTCCTATCATGTTTGTCTTGACGAGACTAAGAAAACGAGACCCCACAACCTACACCGCAAATGTCTGGAAGTAGGTTTCCCAGTGGGACAAACATTGGTCCTATACCCCCAGTATGGGTCTATATGGGCTGTAAAGTACTTTTTAAAAAAATTTCACCGTTTCGTGCCGCGACACTTCCTATCATGTTTGTCTTGACGAGACTAAGAAAACGAGACACCACAACCTATACCGCAAATGTCGAGAAGTAGGTTTCCCAGGATGGTCCTATACCCCCATACCCCATATAGGCATTTTCCCGTAATTTAGAATAATGTCCGTGTTCCGTATTTTTTCAGGAAAAATTTTACATACGCCCACCCTGGAACTAGGGGGAGATAACTATATTGATAGGCAAGCCCCGTTAAGCCCAGCGACATATATACCCGCCATACCCCCATATAGGCATTTTCCCGGATTTTTTCGATAAAGTCCGTGTTCCGTTTTTTTCAGGAAAAATTTTACATGCACCCACCCAGCCATCAAATACCCCTTCACCTAGGCTTCACATGGATATCTCATACAACTCCATTGGACCATTAGTGGCTGCCCAAGATCCCAAAACGTCTATTTCCATACCCTTGGGCCACCGCGCATGAGCAGAAGGCCGATATGTCAACCCCACACCCAGTCCATTAGATGCCCCTTCACATAAGCTTCACTTTGATACCTCACTCGACCCCACTGGTCCATTAGGGGCTCCCCTATCTCCAAAACATCTATTTCCATACCCTTGGGCCACCGCGCATGCGCAGAATGCCGATAGTTCAACCCCACACCCAGCCCATCAGATGCCCCTTCACGAATGCTTCACATTGATACCTCACTCGACCCATTGGACCATTAGTGGCTCCCCTACTCCCAAAACGTCTATTTCCATACACTTGGGCCACCGCGCATGCGCAGAAGGCCGATAGTTCAACCCCACACCAAGCCCATCAGATGCCCCCTCATCTAGGCTTCACATGGATACCTCACTCAACTCCATCGGCCCATTAGGGACTCCCCTAGGTGACAAAACGTCTATTTGGGTATTCCGCGTATACATTAAGACCCACAGAACGCCGCCATCTTGCACCAACAGAACGCGCCGCCATCTTGCACCCACACGCCGCCATCCTGCACCCACAGCACGCGCCGCCATTTTGCACCCACACGCCGCCATCTTGCACCCACACATGCCGCCATTTTGTTTGTTTACATTTTGCGGAGACATACCGGACAATAAACGCTCGACCCTGGGGTTGCACTGATCCTAGACTCGTCATAATAAGATCGTACAACACCTATAGGGTATCTTTATTATTATTATTTGTCTTGGAGGGCTTTTTGAGGGTAATGTGAGGGTTTTTTCTCTCCGTGACCTCCCCACCGCCTCGTTTCCTCCCTTGCATCCAAAGTGTACAGATGGCGCCACCATAGGAAGCTGTGACGTCATAGTTACATCCGGGGAGAATAGGGCTTTAAACATTGTTATACTATTCACCTTGCAATAATTTAATTGTTGGCACGTCAATGATCAGAAAGTTTGACCGATACAAACTTGACCGAACTGAAGAAACACACATCAGAACGCTACCTGGGGCCAGGTTAACAGATATTCAGACATTCCTAGACAATTGTGGTCATCATCCCGAGACGAGGACACTTACTCTTCATGTAGGATCCAATGATTGTCTCGGAGAGGCGAATTTAGACCGAACACGTTCCCAGCTGCAACCATAAACTGCTGTTCATTGTTACCCAGATTAGGGCAAGCTTGGTGTGACTACAACAGCACTGTCTCGGAGCTTAACCTCCGCCTCCAGGCTATGTGCAAAACCCACAGACGACGGAATAGCCATCTCTATATATCGACTTCAGGAGAGATGAAGTCAGATTTATATCACGACCACGTGCACCTGAATGAAAAGGGTATTGCGCATTAACCCTATTATTGACCTTTGATCCCGGAAATTGTAGCGGTCACGTGGCGGAGGTCAAAGGGCATTGGGTGCACTTGAGCTGACCTGTATCCTTTCATCCCGTCTCTGACCTTGGAGCATGTTTAGGCATGTTAGGGGATTCCTCCGCGGTGATGCGGTTTGGCGGTGATGCGGTCTGCCTCCGCGAACAGAAAGTAGCCCCAAGTATATACAGGGCTGAGGGTATGCCTGACTGTATGGGATGCATGTATTGACTTGTGTCTGGATTTTTCCCATCACGGGGAGTGCGCAGGTGTATGACGTCACTTCCGGTCTACAGGAATGGGATGTACAGACTTGGTTCTGGTTTTTCCATCATGCGGCGGTCACGTGATTAGGAGTGCATGTACGGACTTGTATGCCGTCCATTCATTTGAGTCGGGGACTTGGGGTCCGTACGGAAGGATTTTGCAAGCCATGGGTGGGTGTATGTAAAATGAGGACTTGTCTCGAAAATATAAAAAGCGGAACACGGACTTTACCCCTATCAACTCTATCCCAAAGGGCTAATATCGGTCCCTGGCTTACCGGGTTCTGCCTTGAGTGGGTGTATGTAAACTTAGCATTTGTCCCGACAATATAAAAAGCGGAACGCGGACTTTACCGCTAAAATAGGGAAAAACTCCTATCAACCCTATCCTAAAGGGCTAATATCGGTCCCTGGCTTATCGGGACCTGCTGAGCGAGTGGGGGAGTGGGGGTATGTAAAATTAGGATTTGTCTCGAAAATATAAAAAGCAGAACACGGACTTTATACCTAAACTAGGGTAAAACACCTATCAACCCTATAAAAAAGGTCATATTGTTCCCCGGGCTTATCAGGGCCTGTGTGCATGGGTGGGTGCCTGTAAAATCAGGATTTTCCCCGAAAATATAAAGAAAAAAACGGAACAGGGACTTCACCCCATAAACTAGGGGAAAACCCCTATCAAGGGCGTATATTGACTCCCATTGACCTTTGACCTCCAGTATAAAGTGCGTATATTCACTACCATTGACCTCAAAATGTGCATATCGTGACCTTTGACAGCCAATCAGAAGCGAGTATTTTGACCTCGTCTGACTGTATGCATGTACTGACTTGGTTCTGTTTTTTTTTCCATCATGGGGAGTGCGCCGGTGTATGACGTTACTTCCGGTCTGTGTGAATCGGGCGTCACCTGTGACTATGAGATGCATGTACTGACTTGGTTCTGGGTATTTGCCATAACGGGGAGGTCACGTGATCAGTTCAAGGTCATATCCAGTATAGTGTGTGTATATTCACTACCATTGACCTTTGACCTAACAAATGTGCATATCGTGACCTTTGACAGCCGATCAGAAGCGAGTATTTTGACCTCGTCTGGCTGTATGGAATGCATTACTGACTTGGTTCGGGGGGTTGTCCATCACGGTTGTGCGCAGGTGTATGCCGCCACTTTCGCGTGAATCGGGCGTGACCTGGGTATGGGATGCATGTCTCACCTATTTCTGGGGTTTTTCCATCACGGAGAGGTCACGTGATAGTTCAAGGTCATTTGAATGACAGGAATGCATTGGTGTGTGACAGAGTCGAGCAATAAATGTCCAGGTTCAGGTAGCTCCGCACAAGAATGTTTATTGAAGAAAAAGTAGGAATTTTTGTCCTATCACTCTGGCTACGGTAACACAGCACTATACAATCTGGAGGCGAATGTGAGTACAGCTATGCGTGTCAAAGGCTGTGCTATCGTAGCCAGAGTGATAGGACAAAAATTCCTACTTTTTCTTCGATAAACCCGCTCCAATTTACAGGGTCACATTATAAGGATGTGAGGAACACACCTAAAGTGTTTTTACGCAGGTAAACCGATTTAGTTCAAATTTCCCGGGTTTTCCACACCACCACACCCATAATCATACGGGTCTAAAATCGAGAAAATCATTAAAAATATAGTGTTAGCCTGCAGCTAGCCTTCTGAATTTTTAAGCGATACACTATCAGTTCCCAAAGTTGAAGTTGAAATAATTCTTACACGTCAACTCGCATTTATTGCAAAATAAGACCGGTTTAAAGATGAAAAAGAAACACATAATTTCAGCGGGCCTGAGCAAGCATAATGTTTCGATGGGAAGATTTCGATGACGTCCGCGCGCTCATCCAGGAGCTCTACGGTTAGACTATAAAAAACGCGCAGTATCTCGTCCTCTATCCATACATCATGGCTAATCCTACTAGACGGACGCGATTCAACACGATGAACCAACAGGATCCTAGAGAACATAGAGAACGGATTCGCCCAAGTGGAGAAGACAACGAACAGCTTACAATCATTACGAGCTTGCAGCGTGTTCATGATATGAAGCTCATATTGCTGAGTGTAAACTACGTGTACAACTGACTAAGGAACAGCAAAGATCCACCTGTACCGTGTGTCAAGACGAAGACACGATGTACGCCTTTTTCCCTTGCGGTCACCTGTGCCTAAGTGGCGTATGTAAGATACGATGCCCT
This sequence comes from Hanleya hanleyi, assembly GCA_036873755.1. Taxonomy (NCBI): domain Eukaryota; kingdom Metazoa; phylum Mollusca; class Polyplacophora; order Lepidopleurida; family Hanleyidae; genus Hanleya; species Hanleya hanleyi. The sequence goes on from JAVTVY010005317.1 coordinate 18,245, forward strand.
GTGTGTCGGGCGTGAAATTTTTTTTCTGCCCCTAACAGTGTGATGACGCTGTTCTTTCCAAAGTCCCTTTTTAGGGCCACCTATTTACTCCCGAAAGGGGGAAAACTTTCTAACTAAAAGCACAAACACCACCAGCTCCCTCATCAATATGAAAACATAAGGTCTTCACCACAGTAGACTCTTAGTGTTGAACTTTTTTAATACAATTAACTTTGCAAAGGATGAACACTAACACACATTTTGAATTTCTACTATTTTTATTAACATAGTAGAATGAACATAAGGTCTTCAGTAGACAGTAGACTCTTGGTATTGAATTTTTTTAATACAATTATACGCTATCAAGGCGCTTAAATGAACATAGAATGAACATTGAATTAACACAGAATGAATATAAAATGTAGGAATACGGTGATGTCTGAATGTTCATTGCAACAATGCTTGTGTGAAATGTTCAATATTTATGCAATAAGACTTTTTTGAACTCATTGTCTTTCTGCACCTGGTACACGTAAATGAAGGTGTCAATCTGTTCACGTGGAATTCTGGGTGGACAGGAAGCTTCCAATGCATCGGCAATTTGCACCTCGTTCACGCCCTGTAGTCCCTCAGCCATTAGCGCGTCTGATGGTATACTATTGTCCAAACACGTATGCGTGTTGAAGAGGCCGTTCTTGCTCCCACAGCCTGCACATTGCTGTATACGCAAGTGTCGAATGCGGGGTCTGAGATGATCCAGGAATGTGTCGATGTTCTTCTTATAAATATACTCAGTGACCTGGTCAGACAGGACTTCATGAATTTCAGCTGTGAGACTTCGCAGCTTCCGCCGCGCAGGAATTTGCAGGGTCACACCCTGAGGTAAAGGAAAACGCTTTTGCGTATGTGCCCTCAGCTTCCATTTACGAATATGCACCAGCAGCATGTTGTTGAACATAGAACAGGTGAGAAAGATGTCACACACATAAAATTTCGCTTCGTCGCTCCCCTGGTGGTCAATGACCGCATCGATGGCGTAATAAATGGCCTGTACTCGTCTCCAGGTGTCCAACGTCAAGGCGATATGCTTTTGTCGTCCCAGGCCGGTGCGTAAAAATGCACTTCCTCTTCTTTGACACTCACAGGTAAATAGGGAGTGAGCTCCCAAGTGTTCGTCTGGGCCGCCTGGTAGGCCTGCTGGATAATGTCATTGATCTCCTGCACAGACATAGGAAGTAGCACCTCTTCCTTCACTTGCTCAGGCACTTGCTGGGACACTGGCTGAAGCACTTGCTGAGGTATTTCTAAAGGTGTTAGTCGGGGACGTTTGGGTGGTGGACCGGGTTTGGCAGGTAGACCGGAGTCTTGGTGCGTACGTTTGGTAGCTGTACACCCTTCGGCGATGTCCATGACTAAGATATTATCTTCTGAATCCTGGGCTTGAAGTAGATCTGTTATTCCTTCATTTCCAGTCTTCTTCAGCGCCTCCACGAAGGCTTGAAATGCTAAGGGGCCACGGCGCATTAGATCGTCGATGAGGGCTCTGTTTTGTCGTGAAGTCGTCTTCTGCGCCATGATATCTTCGACACCGGGTTTAAGGATTATGTTTTGCACCATAAGCAGATCACAAAGTTCGGCAACAAGCTGCATCTCACCAATGAGGCGAACACGGTGCTGTAGAAGCTTTCACTGGTCAAGCAGGCTCATGAGGCTCAGGTAGGTAACTCCTGTCGTGAAAGTGGTTCAGGCTGGTAGGCTGTCAGGCAGGCTGGTCAGGATATCTCCGTTCGGCAGGCCGATGAATGCACCAACTCCCTAAAAATTGCCCCTTTTATACGTTTTTTTCGAGACATTCGGGTGTTTTCGGTATTCTCCGTGTGTCTTTTCGGTATTCTCCGGGTGTTTTCGGTCACCTCCGTCACTCTCCGGTGATGACAACGGGTCTTTTCGGTCACCTCCGGCACTATCCGGTTACCTCGGGGTCTTTTCGGACACCTGCGCCACTCTCCGGTGATCACATTCGGGTATTTTTGGTCATCTCCGCCACTCTCCGGTCACCTCCGGGTCTTTTCGGTGACCTGCGGCACATCTTCACGGACCTCAACGAACTCGTCAGACCTCTTCGGTCATCTCCGTGTCTCTACGCACACCGCACATCTCTCGGTACCTCCCGCCATCTCTTCACGGATCTCACCGAAAAGACACGGAGGTGAACGACATTGTGGGAAAACACCCACAGACAGATCAGTACAAATTCCCACGGACCTGACCGAAGAAATACGGAGGTGAAAGACATTGTGGGGAAAAACCCCAGTACAGGCTCCTCTCACCGAAAATACACGGAGATGAACGACATCCCCGCAAACAGGTCAGAACATCTATCATCCTCACAAGTCACGCCCCATTCACCCAAACCGGAAGTGACGTCATACGGCAAGGTCACGCTCCATTCACCCAGACCGGAAGTGACGTCATACGGGACAGCGCTCCTTGGTGGATGCAAGAGTTACCTCCCCCGGCAAAATATGGTCCTTCTTTCGCTTCCCCTACTACTGCGGTGGGACTAACATTTTCCACTAAGCCAGTATGGGCCTATACAGACGTCCATGAACTTTTCCAAAACTTTCACCGCTAAGCTTCTAGACCCCTCCTATCGTGTTCTATAGCTCGAATCGAAGAAAACAAGATCACGCAAGCCATAGTAAAATGCACAAAAAAAAAATTACCACCCGTATACCCCATTTAGGCATTCCCCGTATAGATGCAATTGTGCGAACCAGGGCAGATGACTCGGAGTTTGCCATTCAGATGATTCGCCCTGTCAGAGTTGTCTTCCTTGCCTCCAGAGGGCAGCACGATCGATGTAGTGATGTCAAAAGGGCATCCCCACAGCAAACGTCGCCATTTTGTACGTTTATTTTTGCGGAGATATACTGGACAATAAGCGCTCGACCCTGGGGTCGCACTATGCTAGACTGGTCATAATAACATGGTCCAACACTTATAGGTTAGGTTTATTACTATAATTCTTCCTTCCCATGGTTTCGGGTATTTTGTTTTCGTGCCAACACGGTTTTGGGAAAAGCTTATGAAGGGCAGATACAGGCTATATATTGTCCCACAGATGGACGGACATTGCCGTAGATTCCCTGAGAATGCCGGAGATTGCCGGACATTCTCCCCAGCGTATCACAAAAAATACTTACTTTCAAACCTTTTAGTGTTTCAGTAAATGTCTGATATGGTGACCATCCCCACTAAATTTAATGTTCATGCAAAATTAATTTCCCTCCAGGAGGGATGTCTGAATAAGTTATATAAAGTCCTTAAAAATGAATAATGAAGGCTCAGCCTATCCCGTTTTACATGTAGTTTTGAAAAATGGGCAGGCCCATGATGCAGTCATGATGCAAATCTGCGTCGGGATTGAGTTCCTTACGTTCATCAAGAACTCTAAAAAAAATACATACATTAAACTAACTTTATTATACATGTATGTATTTGTTATATGCAGATGCCATAAATAACAAAACTAAACCTTTATTTTGTAGATTAGTTTGGGTTTTGTAGATTGGATTGGATTACTAGTACTAACTAACTAACTAACTAACTACATGATTTAACCAAGCGCAACAATTCCGAACCGTTATTAGTTATAATGTTCTGGAGATGGAAAAAGGTCCATTGTTACATATTTTTCCTTGCAGGCTTTAAATTAAATTCAATGACATACTGACAAAAATAATGGAAAGTACACAAGCGCTCGTTAAAACATCAGCTTCCTTCACAACGCTGTCTTATTGGTAACATCCGAGGTTAGTAGTATACAAAGCGTGAATTGGCAAAGTAGGTACCCTACTAGAGAGGGAATTTGGGGCGGGATTGAGGCGGGATGGGGGGATTGGGGGGGTGTGCGCAGGAGTGTTGTGCGCAGGTATGACGTCACTTCCGGTTTGGGTGAATGGGGCGTGACCTTGGGGGCATGTATTTCTCCGCGGTGATGCGGTCTGGCGGTGATGCGGTCTGCCTCCGCGGTCCGAAAGTAGTCCCAAAACCGTGGGTTTTCGTGGAAGTGTTCGGCAATCTGTAGGCACCGCTAGTGGACCGATGGGGTCGAGTGAGGTATCAAAGTGAAGCTTAGGTGAAGGGGCATCTAATGGGCTGGGTGTGGGGTTGACATATCGGCCTTCTGCGCATGCGCGGTGGCCCAAGGGTATGGAAATAGACGTTTTGGGAGCTAGGGGAGCCACTAATGGGCCGATGGAGTTCTATGAGGTATCCATGTGAAGCCTAGGTGAAGGGGTATTTGCTGGCTGGGTGGGTGCATGTAAAAATTTTCTTGAAAAAAAAAAAAAAATACGGAACACGGACTTTATCGAAAAACCTGGGAAAATGCCTATATGGGGTATGAGGGGTATATAGGTCGCCGGGCTTAACGGGGCTTGTCTATCAATAGAGTTATCTCCCCCTAGTTCCAGGGTGGGTGTATGTAAAAATTTTCCTGAAAAAATACGGAATACGGACTTTATCCTAAATTACGGGAAAATGCCTATATGGGGTATGGGAAGTATAGGACCATCCTGGGAAACGTACTTCTATACATTTGCGGTAGGGTTGTGGTGTCTCGTTTTACTCGTCTCGTCATTTAGAACATGATAGGAAGTGTCCCCGTGCGAATCGGTGAAATTTTTGAAAAAAGTCACCGAACCCCATATATAGTCCCATACTGAGGGTATAGGATCAATGTTTGTCCCCCTGGGAAACGTACTTCTATACATTTGCGGTAGGGTTGTGGGGTCTCGTTTTACTCGTCTCGTCATTTAGAACATGATAGGAAGTGTCCCCGTGCGAATCGGTGAAATTTTTGAAAAAAGTCACCGAGCCCCATATAGTCCCATACTGGGGTATAGGTTCAATGATTATCCCCCTGGGAAACGTACTTCTATACATTTGCGGTAGGGTTGTGGGGTCTCGTTTTACTCGTCTCGTCATTTAGAACACGATAGGAAGTGTTGCGGAGCGAATCGGTGAAATTTTTTTTTAGGGAATTTGGGGCGGGATTGAGGCGGTTAAGGAGGTCACGGAGCAGAACCTTTGGTGACGTAACAATTGGTTGTGTGCGCATGCGTGTGTGTGTGGATGGTGGGTGGTGGGACCAAGATGGCGGTGTGTGGATGGTGGGACCAAGATGGCGGCGTGTGGATGGTGGGACCAAGATGGCGGCGTGTGGATGGTGGGACCAAGATGGCGGCGTGTGTGTGGGTGGTGGGACCAAGATGGCGGCGTGTGTGTGCGGATGGTGGGACCAAGATGGCGGCGTGTGGATGGTGGGACCAAGATGGCGGCGTGTGGATGGTGGGACCAAGATGGCGGCGTGTGGATGGTGGGACCAAGATGGCGGCGTGTGTGTGGATGGTGGGACCAAGATGGCGGCGTGTGGATGGTGGGACCAAGATGGCGGCGTGTGGATGGTGGGACCAAGATGGCGGCGTGTGTGTGGATGGTGGGACCAAGATGGCGGCCGGTGTCAGTGAGTGCAAGTGTGGATGGTGGGACCAAGATGGCGGCGTGTGGATGGTGGGTGGTGGGACCAAGATGGCGGCGTGTGTGTGGATGGTGGGTGGTGGGACCAAGATGGCGGCCGTGGTGTTATTGAATATATCCTGAATATGATCAGAAGCTGTGGGATGTGTTATTAGCAGTCTCTCTGTCCTAACTATAGCTATCAATAACATAGCAATCCTGAATATGATCAGAAGCTGTGGGATGTGTTATTAGCAGTCTCTCTGTCCTAACTATAGCTATCAATAACATAGCAATCCTGAATATGATCAGAAGCTGTGGGATGTGTTATTAGCAGTCTCTCTGCGGCCTGTGTGTGGATGGTGGGTGCTGGGACCAAGATGGCGGCGTGTGGATGGTGTGTGCTGGGACCAAGATGGCGGCCTGTGTGTGTGGATGGTGGGTGCTGGGACCAAGATGGCGGTGTGTGTGTGGATGGTGGGTGCTGGGACCAAGATGGCGGCGTGTGTGTGGATGGTGGGTGCTGGGACCAAGATGGCGGCGTGTGGATAGTATACACCGATATCTATGAGCAGTAGTATACACCGATATCTATGTGCAGTAGTATACACCGATATCTATGAGCAGTAGCATACACCGATATCTATGAGCAGTAGTATACACCGATATCTATGAGCAGTAGTATACACCGATATTTATGAACAGTAGTATACACCGATATCTATGAGCAGTAGTATACACCGATATTTATGAACAGTAGTATACACCGATATCTATGAGCAGTAGTATACACCGATATCTATGAGCAGTAGTATTTTGGTGGGTGCTGGGTACAAGATGGCGGCTGGTGTGAGTGAGTGCAAGAATGTATTCATCCGCGGTCATGTCTACGAAAAGACACGGACTTTACCGAAGATACACGGACTTTAACGAAAAGACACGGACGTACACGAAAAGACGCGAAGGTGAACGCCATTGTGGGAAACCTCCCACAGACAGGTCCGTACATGCATTTCTATGTTGTTCACGCATAATAAAAGGATTGATCTGTAATCTGTGTTGTTGTTGTTGTTGTTGTTGTTGTTGTTGTTGTTGTTGCTCCCTTTTTTGGACTAACCCATCAGAATAGTACGTATCACGGACTACACCCGTAGAGCTACATCTGGTCTATAAAACACGTCCCTCTGGATCCTACACCTTCATTTCTACAGAGCCATGGCGGAGATCCAGCCCCATGCCACTCGCATTTTACAGTACGCCACCGTGGTGAATTCATTCACGGGTTACCGAGCAGTGGTCCGGTCCATGTTTGCAGCTGGCGACGACAACGAGGGACGACGCCAGATCCTGAACGAGTTCACAGAAGCGGTCCTCCACAGAGTGCACTCGATGGAGAGGCGTGCCATCACTCACCACTACTGGACTATGACAGCCATCCTTGATGCTCGGGCTATGGACCACGAGCGCTCACGCCGGAACCAGCACCGGCTGGTTGGCCTCATACTAGTCTGTGCCTTATTGACCCTGGCGCTGTGGTATTGACACTATAAATACGAGGGATGAGACAGAGTGTGTGTCATTCACCGTTCGACATTTAGAGCAAGCATGTCACTACGAGCCATTCTCCCCCTTACACCTCAGGCGGGGTTACACGTCTATGAAGATAAAGTCACCCTAGTGGAAGACTGTGGAACTATTTGCTGGGCACCCGCTGAGACTCTATCGAATACGGTCACGCTACAGCGTGACGGCTGGACTAAATTTAAGCGAGTGTTGAACGATGAGCTCGACGGACATCTCATCCACATAAACAATGCCATCTACGTATACCGTGGGCCTTTCTTCGCACGCTTGGGCCCCTACCAAGCCGGTACGCGAGGCTTCACCCTAGACCATCATCTGTGGTCAGCCTTGGAGAAAGTAGTGCCTATTGTGGACCAGCTGTTTACACCGGACGACCGATCACCAGACCAATTGGCGTGGGCTCGTGCTATGGAAGACGCGCTGGCTGAACCTCATGAAAAACAACATGATGAATCCGACGACGACGATGCCATTGATTACCCGGCTAGACTCAGTCAGCCCAATGACATGACCACCTGATCCTTTGATCTCACGGGGTTCTCCCTATAAATACGAGAGACAGTGAAATCTGGTACCATTCACGTACTGACCATGACGGAGCATATAGTACTGGCGTATTTCAGCTTGACCCCCGAGGTTTTCCTGCACGTGTATGCGGATAAGGTCGATATCATGGAGGAGGTGGGAGACACGGACCCTACACAACCGTGCCCGCCTCACATTCGTCTGTCCCGGGAGGGCTGGACCAAATTCAAACGGGTGTTGTCTGGTGAACTGGACGGCGACCTCATCCACTTGTGTCACGATGTGTACATCCGACGCGGCCCTTTCTTTGCTCAATTGGCTCGGCTAGATGGAGGTACAGTGCATTTTACCCTTCACCCTGATCTATGGTCTGTATTGGAAGATGCCGTGGTGGATGTGGATGAAGTGCTTATCAAGCGGTCATCAGACGAGTTGGACTGGTCATTGACCATGGCCACTGTGGAAGTCCACGAAGAAAATCAGAAAGAAACTCCGGCCCAAGATATACCCGTTATAAATAAACGATAGAGCCAGGGTCCATCATCATTGTGTCACCATGAAGCGCTGGGAGAAGGTGTTGGATAACTTATACTACAGTCCCGACAGTCCGGCGGCCTATAGTGCATTGTCGGCTCTCTATCGAGCGGCCAAACCCCAGGGGATACAACGTGCCCAAGTCCGAGATTGGTTAAGAAAACAAGACACCTATACCTTACATCGAGCTGTCCGTCGCCATTTTCTACGGAACCGGGTCATCGTGGGAGGAATAGATACCCAGTGGCAAGCGGATTTGGTCGATATGAGCGCCTTTGCCAAACACAACGATGGGAATCGGTATATCTTGACGTGCATCGATATCCTATCGAAGTATGCGTGGGTGGTACCCATCCGGACGAAAACGGGGGCGAATCTCATAGCGGCGTTCAAAGACATCTTCAAGACCGGGCGCAAACCTTTGTATTTGCAAACCGACGAAGGCACGGAATTCCTCAACAGACCGTTCCAAGCCTTTCTGAAAGCCCAGAAGGTCTTCTTCTTCCATACGTACAACGAGACCAAGGCATCCGTGGTGGAAAGGTTCAACAGGACATTTAAAGGTCGCATGTATAAATATTTCACCTATAAGAATACAAGGCGGTACATCGATGTTCTCCCGAAACTGGTGAGAGGTTACAATCGAGCCTATCACCGGAGTATAGAGAGAGCCCCCATTACCGTCACCCAACGCAATGAAGCCCAAGTCCGGCGTGTGTTGTACCCCAGGCCATCGCAGCGAACGACGAAGGCGGTGTACAAGGTCGGGGACCCTGTACGGATCAGTAAAGTGAAGGGCAAGTTCGAGAAAAGTTACTTGCCCAACTGGAGCGATGAGCACTTCCTGGTTAAACGGCGCCTACCCCGACAGCGGCGAGTCTATGAACTGGAAGATCTCCAAGGGGAAACGTTGCTGGGGACGTTTTACGAGACGGAATTACAGCCTGTTGTAAAAACACAGCAAGACTACTACACGGTGGAGCAGATTTTGAAAACGAAACGTCGACGTGGCAAACTGTTTCATTTCGTCAAATGGCAAGGTTGGCCCAGTTCCTTCAATTCCTGGGTTGCGGCCAACCAGGTGAAACGACTATAAAGCCAGACACCACTGCCGTCCTCCTTCATTCCACGTCCGACCACAGTGCTATGGACCAACAGCAGCTGCCTCTGAAGACAGCGTCTTCCAAAACGCGCAAAGTGCAAGTAGGCTTTGGTGTACTAGTGCTAACCCTGGTGAGTGTGTTGTACGGAGGTGTGTTTTACGACGTAGCCTATGTTAGCACGTTACTTAACCAACTGAGAACACCAGGCACCAGCGAAACCGGTCTACAGAGAGCACCAGTCGTATCGAGCCCAGTCACCACCACACCCCGCGTACAAGCCACAACGAGTGTAAGCTCCACACTTACACCAAGTACGCCCACTACGTCTGAACACCTACCGGATTTCATCCCTCACAGTGAACCAACGACCCACGTTGTACCCATCACCACCATTATCATCCCTGAACGTGAACAGACAACAACCGACGTTGTACCCACCACCACCACTCCAGTTCACTCGTACGAAATTTACAAGAGCGGGTTACCACGACAGCGGATACACCTCCAACCATGGACCCTCGGTGGCAGCATCCCTTCACCTGCGTCATCGCAGGACCGACGGGCTCCGGCAAAACGCACTTCGTCAGGAAGCTCCTCGAACACGCCGACAGCATGATCACTCCATCCATTGCAAGAGTCGTGTGGTGTTACGGAGAATGGCAGGAAGCGTATGCAGCAATGCCCCACATCACCTTCGTGGAAGGCCTACCCAACCTGGCCGATTTGGAACCCGACACCTTGGTGGTTCTGGATGATATCATGGCGGAGACGGATGCGCGGGTCACCCAACTCTTTACCAAAGGCAGCCACCATCGACGGCTCAGCATCATCTACATTGTGCAGAATCTGTTCAGTAAAAAACAAAGAACATCGGAACATCAGCTTAAATGCCCACTACCTGGTGGTCTTCAAAAACCCGAGAGATACCACTCAACCGCTGCACCTGGCGAGACAGATGTATCCCGGCCGCACACCGTTTGCGTTGGAAGCCTTTAAAGATGCGACAACCCCTCAGCACGGGTATATGCTCTTCGACCTCAAGCAAGCCACCCCCGACCACCTTCGACTACGGACCGGCATCTTTCCCGGAGAGACCCATCACGTGTACATGCAAAAATAATGTAAACACATCCACAGTGGTGCCCCCAGCTGGGGTCTGTGTGTTTGATGATGGGGAATAATAAAAAGAATGAATACCACAGCAGGGTTGACTTTGTCTGTGAGGTGGATAAAAAGGGCAGAGTTGTGGGTTCTAGCATTAGTTGTACAGGATGTCTGCGCGAGTACGGAAGCACGCTCCCACGCTCCGTGTATTGAAGACGGCCCCACCCGAGTTAGTACGAACCATTGTACGCGGTGCGGACCCTGACCGTGTACGCTGTCTGTGCGAGATCGGGTACAACCTGTTAAAAGGCAACGTACCACTGACTCCGGCTCAGAAGACCAAGTTGGCCAACCATAAGACAGGTCTCCGAACCCTAGTCCACAAGCGGGTCCCTCAAACACAAAAGAAAAAGGTGTTACAGAAAGGCGGCTTTCTCGGGGCCATCTTAGCACTGTTGGCCGCTTCCGTGTTGGGTCCAGTATTGGGTGGACTCTTCGGCCGACAATGAACCACACGAAAAAAATGGTCCTCGTCGAACCACGGTTCCTGCAAACCTCCAATCACCCTACCCTGTCCCACCTACGGTGAAGACCATAAACAGCCTCGATGGAGAGATGCAACAGATCTTACAGAGACCGGGGTTAAGCGACAGTGAGAAAGTACAAAGGTACAATGAGACGCTTCAACGGTACATGACGTTCATGGACCAATACAAAACCCTGTCTACCCCAGCAACAGCAGCACCACCACCACCACCACCACCACCACCACCACCACGTGACAGACCGCTGACCTCAGCACCGCTCCAACAGCCGGGTCAGGTAGCCTCCACAGCCCCACAGTGGGTGGAAGACGAAGTGCTGAAGAGTGTACCTGCCTCGTTCAAGAAACAAGCTGGCCTGGTATTACTACGGATGAAACAGAATCCTAACATGACTTGGAATGATAAAGGCGAACTCCTGGTACAGAATCAGGTGGTCCCCGGCACCCACATGACGGATTTAGTGAATGACTTGATGCGTCAACGCAGATCGCACACGGATCCTCGAGGATGGAAGGTCTTCGCTCAAGGCTTGAGAGACATGCATGTACCACAGGAATTGGTGGGGAACCCCCACCGCTGGGCCTTTATGCAGCAAACCCAGCAATTGCCGAGTGGCCCACTACCTTCTTGGGAATCCGAATGGGAACCGGAGTCACCCCCCAAAACACCACCACAACGGGCACCTTCTTTTCGCGCCTATAAAAAACCACCCTTGATCAAGACACCCCACATCTCCAGAGCCGTGACACGTAGCAAGTCATCGCGACGAACACGACGCCGCACACAACCGCCCAAGGCCTGGAAGACCTATTAAAACCAACAGCAGCAGCAGGACAGCTCAGTCGCCATGTTTTACCTCACCCTACCCAGTAACAGTTCGCTGGATGTGTTTCCTGACAACACCGTGGCCAAGTACGTGACCCAGTTACCGCAACCGTTGCATTTACCTGGACGATGGGAATGCGGCCTCGTGGATATCCAATACCCTTACTCGTGGTACAACGTGCGAGCCAATGAAGTCTGGTACGAGGTGACCTACGAAGGAAAAGACACCTGACTCACCCTCCCCGAAGGCCAATACGATACTCCCAAGGAGTTCATCGGTGGGCTGTCAAGACTGTTGCATTATAAGGCTCTACGGCAGGTCACGAATAGTTCAAAACCCATCCAAGCCTATCCCTTCAAGAATCATGTGGACTTCGATTACAATGCACACAACGACAAGGCACAGCTTACCGTCACCGCCAACGCGAGTGTCGTACTGAGCCCTATCCTACAGCAAATGCTGGGTTTCGATCTACAGACGTTCGCTGGTCCCACCGAACACCATGGCGAGATCCCGATGGATATGAAGTCGGGTATGTACGGACTCTACGTCTACTCGGACGTGGTGGACAACCACATCGTGGCGATATCAACACACCTCTGTTACGGGTGGTCCCCATTAAAAATAAGTATGGTATGGCGATCAAGTCACCCACAGTTTCACCCACATGCTCTACCTGCCCGTACGACAAACCCACATCAACACATCACGGTGGATATAAGAGATGACACGGGACGACCGGTGGCATTCGAACGCGGGAAAGTGGTGCTGACACTTCATTTTCGACAAGCACGTGCTCCCCATTTTGTATAATGAAGGTGCCTTACGAGTGCGATGCACGCAGCTATATGGACTATTATGCCCAACAGGCCGGGGGTGGCTTTCCGGTTTTCAGTGGTGCACGCATGCAACGTGAACATGGACTGGGGAACATACTCGGGAGGATCGTCAAAACGTTCCTGCCCTTGGTGACGCGTGGAGTGAAAGCAATCGGCAAACAAGCGGTACGCAGTGGACTGCAAGTGGCCGGTGATGTCTTGGGGGGTACGGCACCCAAAGAAGCCTTGAAACGGCGGGCCAAAGAAGCGGGAGGCGTCTTGGTGGCCAAAGCACAACGTACCGTAAGGAATAAAAGACCTGCACCACCGAGACCACGCACCAGTCGACGACCGACCCAGCGACGACGCACATCGAAGACCCGGGATATCTTTTCTTAAAACATGTCCTTGATCCACGCCGAGTCCTGGCCCTCCACCAACAGTGAATTTGATCTGTGGACCGTACCGCCCACCCAGACCAGTGCCGAACAAGGATTATGGGTGGAGCATCTTCCGGTCTCCAGCATCAACAGGACCCATCGAGTTCACCATCAGTAATGCGGATACGACCTATGTGGATTTAGCCCATACCTACTTATATGTGAAAGCCAAGATCACCAATGGAGATGGCACCAGAATCGCCGACCAAGCAACGGTGGGCCCCACGAATCTCTGGCTGCACTCGATGTTTCAACAGGTGGATATATTTCTCAGCGACAAACTCATCAGTGACTCGACCAACACGTACCTCTATCGAGCCTACATCGAGACGCTGTTGTCGCATGGGCGAGAGGCTAAAAAATCTCAACTGACAGCCGCTTTATTCTACCAGGACAAAGCCGAGCACATGGGCGCCGAGAACGACAATACGGGATATAGCAAACGGAAGGCTTTGACCGCGAACGGCGTCTCGGTGGATCTCATGGGTCGACTGCACGCAGACATGTTCATGCAAGACCGGTACCTCTTGAACAAGGTCTCCATCAAAATCCGACTGATACGGGCGCCTCCGACCTTCGCCTTGATGGCCACTAACGTAGAGGCGCATGTAGCTGACTATAAGATTGTCATCGAAGACGCAGTCCTGTATGTCCGAAAAGTGAAACCGAATCCAGCCGTTCAATTGGGACATATGAAAGCCTTGGAAACAAAACCAGCCCAGTACCCTATCCGACGTGTGCAAACCAAAGTGTTCTCTGTGTCTGCTGGAAATACGACCGCCAACAAAGACAACCTGTTCCTGGGGGAACTACCCAAGCGATTGATCCTGGCCTGTGTGGAAAATACCAGTTTCAGCGGAGCCTACCCAGAGAATCCGTTTGACTTTAAACATTTCGGCATTAATTTTGTGGCCCTGCATGTGGATGGACAACAGGTGCCAGCCACGGCCTTAACACCGAACTTTGGGCGCGCGAATTTCATTCGAGCCTATCAGAGCCTGTTTACAGCCACCGGTCAAATCAACCAGGACGAAGGGAATTTCATCAGTCGGGAGGACTACGGGAACGGATACACGTTGTTCTGTTTCGATCTGAACCCCACCTTAGAGAACGACCATCAGCTGGCCCTCGCCAAGCAAGGCAATTTACGGTTGGAAATCCACTTTCAACGAGCCCTCCGGAGCACCGTCAATGTGATCTGCCACGCCGAGTTTGACAACATCATTCAAGTGGACAAAGCGCGCAACGTCCTGTGTGACTTCTCCACCTAACATGGATACAGACCAGATAACCACCGTGCTGGAGAATGACCCAGAGACACGTAGGGTGTTTCAAGGGGTGTTCGCCCGAGATGTGTTCCCATTAGACCGTATGTATCCTGCTGCTTACGTTCTCAACACCGACCCGATGGATCGGCCCGGTGAACATTGGGTGGTCGTGTACTTGACAGAACAGCAGGGCGAATACTTTGACCCGTACGGCCTGCCACCCCTCCATCCCGATTTAACAGACTTCATGGATCAAGGCACAGAGACGTGGTGCTGGAACAGTCAAACGTTGCAAAGCCTGACCAGTAGCGTGTGCGGACAATATTGCTTGTTTTACCTGTACCATCGATGCCGGGGAAGACCCTTATATACCATCGTACAGATGTTTGACGAGTACCCCAAGGCCGAGGACCGCGATGTACTCGTCTATGACTGGGCTGCCCATCATTTCAATGTACAAACCCCGTTCTGGGCTTAAGTTAATTACAAGCCCCTTGTTCTGGGCTTAAGTTTACAAGCCCCCTGTTCTGGGCTTCAGTTTACAAGCCCCTTGTTCTGGGCTTCAATTCTTTCAATGTACAAGCCCCTTGTTCTGGGCTTCAGTTTTCACGTGGTTGTTCTCACGTTGTTGTTGTTACTGAATAAAAAACAAAATGAGATCTCACCAAAAAACCCTGTCTTGTGTGTTTTATTCATAATGCCCAATGTGGAGATTCAGTCAAACTGAAATCAATGGTGTAGGATGGGGCCAAAATGAAATCAGCCCACAGACCAAGTACGTGTTTTTGGTCTAGGTTTGGAGCGGGCATTTCATTGAGGTGCGTGTATACGGTGAGTGAAGATTCATCCAACACGTATAGATTAAGTTTATGACTATAAGTTCTATGAGCATAATGCATGAAACTGGCTTTGAACACCGTATTAGCCAATCAGTGGCCTAGAATGGAGCCAAAGGTAACCCATCCATGTCCAGAAAACATTACCCGGGTGTACAAGAACCCGGATGTAGGCGCGGACGTAGGCGACAAGTACCCGGATGTAGGCACAGACGTGTACCTAGTACCCGTCCATTGGTTCTTTTCTCGATCGCTCATTGGCTCTTTTTCTCGACCGCTGATTGGTCCAAATGGACCTGCCCATCCTTCCCAGGTTCATATAGAATCCCTTTTTTGTGCTCAAGCTCTGACTATAGCGATGCCGCAGCATTGTCTCATTGGACATTGCACATTGGACCGTTTGACCTGGAAGTGACCTTTTGACCCGCGCGCGCGCGCGCACTGCCGGTGATGACGCGCGCGCGCGCTCGCTGCGGCCGGAGAACCCGCGCGCGCGCGCGCACTGCCGGTGATGACGCGCGCGCGCGCTGCGGTGGTGGTGGGGCCGGGGCCCGCCGGGAAAGTTAGAGGTCGTGTGTTTGAGCATTCACCCCAACCGGAAGTGACGTCATTTTTACATCCAGGTGAATTCACCCAAACCGGAAGTGACGTCACACACACTTGCGCAACCCCAGTACATGACAAACACAGACAAATCTGGACATGTCCAAAGGTCACGCCTCATTCACCCAAACCGGAAGTGACGCCACAACCCACGTGACTTGCGCAGCAGAATGGAAACGACACCCTAGTCTAGCCCCAAAGGTCACGCCTCAAACCAAAATGGCGGCTCCAAAATGGCGACTCCAAAATGGCGACATGTCAGGGAAAACCCCCCAGTACATGACAGACACAGACAAGTCTAGACATGTCCAAAGGTCACGACCCATTCACCCAAACCGGAAGTGACGTCACACACTTGTTCATTGGACCATTAGTGGCTCCCCTAGCTCCAACACGTCTAGCGGGACCCATACAGGGTCCAGTTTTCGACACTAGATGACCACATCCCGCCGAAATGGCCAGTTTTCGACACCGGATGTGCCGCCATCTTGAACATACGTGCCGCCATCTTGGATATGTTCCATAATGCATCGGGTCAAAATACTCGCTTCTGATTGGACGAGAGCTCTGCGACGGATTTGAAATACTCGCTTCTGATTGGACGAGAGCTCCGCATTGCGTCTGCGCATGCGCAGAATGATATTCCTACCGCACACCCAGCCCATCAGATGCCCCTTCACGAATGCTTCACTTTGATACCTCACTCGACCCCATTGGACCATTAGGGGCTCCCCTACATCCCAACACGGCTATTTTCATACCCTTGGGCCACCGCGCATGCGCAGAATGCCGATAGTTCAACCCCACACCCAGCCCATCAGATGCCCCTTCACGAATGCTTCACTTTGATACCTCACTCGACCCCATTGGACCATTAGGGGCTCCCCTAGCTCCCAACACGGCTATTTTCATACACTTGGGCCACCGCGCATGCGCAGAAGGCCGATAGTTCAACCCCATACCCAACCCATCAGATGCCCCTTCACGAATGCTTCACTTTGATACCTCACTCGACCCCATTAGACCATTAGTAGCTCCCCTAGCTCCAACACGGCTATTTTCATACCCTTGGGCCACCGCGCATGCGCAGAAGGCCGATAGTTCAACCCCACACCGAGCCCATTAGATGCCCCTTCACATAGGCTTTACTTTGATACCTCACTCGACCCCATTGGACCATTAGTGGCTCCCCTAGCTCCAACACGGCTATTTTCATACCCTTGGGCCACCGCGCATGCGCAGAATGCCGATAGTTCAACCCCACACCCAGCCCATTAGATGCCCCTTCACATAGGCTTTACTTTGATACTTCACTCGACCCCATTGGACCATTAGTGGTTCCCCTAGCTCCAACACGGCTATTTTCATACCCTTGGGCCACCGCGCATGCGCAGAATGCCGATAGTTCAACCCCACACCCAGCCCATCAGATGCCCCTTCACCTAAGCTTCACTTTGATACCTCACTCGACCCCATCCGACCATTTTATCTAGGGACTACTTTTTCTCCGCGGAAGCTTTTTCCCGAGACCGAATCACCGCCAAACCGCGGCCAGACCGCATCACCGCGGATGAATACATCCTGAAAACATCCCCTCCAACAATTGGAACTCTCCTGGATTGGAGGTAGCTTTTGGTCCTTCTGCCGGAACTATACTGCACTTGACCTCTCCTCCCGCCTCGTTTCCGCCCCAAATGACCTCTACATCCGGGTGAAATATGGCTCCATTTACCCTAACGCTACTACTGACTGAATATATTTATATCCTTTTATTGCAATAATATTTTGAAGAAATGTGCACTCGATAAAGCTCTTTGATCAAAAAGATTTCAAATGCGCAATCTGGTTATTCAGTTGCCGATTAGTTTTAACCCGTTGGATGACCCAATCAAGTAATTTCTTGCGAGAATGCACTCGCGTCTGTTGTGTTCTTGTGATCCTATCAGAAAACTGCCAAAGATTATGAAGAGACTGATGCATTATTTAAGGATACGTAGCCCCTCCCCCCACCCTGAGGCTGTTTAGTACATCCCTTGATAATTTGCATTCTGTCGCAATAAATATTCAACATAACAATAATAATGTATATATTTTATGAAAGCTTATGTTCTGAGGAATTCTCTTATATAATTTACATAACTTTTGCTCATACCGTGTAGAAAATATTCGAAATAAAATAATTGAAATGAAAACAATAGTCTCCAGTCTCTACTGTAAATTATCCCAGTAGAGGTCAAATGTGCACAAGATCATTAGAATCTCCCTATCCTCCCCCCCCCCCCAATTAAGCGTTCTCTCCATGTGACCAGTACGTATATTTGGCTTAATATTTCCGTAGTTTTGTCCACCTTCACGAATGCCCACCCTATCCGGAAAGGTGTATCTAAGTACTTATAATAAAAAATATATAGTGAACACTTTTTAGAGCACTTGTCTGGCCTTGTCTAAATTGCCAAACTACCTTGTTTCCATATGATAAATACCATGTTTTCATCCATACACACGGTATAAATGAGTTTTATACCTTGCCCATATGAGCTCAAAACAACTATACAAACTAGGAAGAAAAGCAGAGGAATTATTCGTGAACGGTTATGGAGATACGAAATTTTACAATGCCAAACATCATGGAGGGTCCAGTTTTAGCTGCATCCTGTTTGTAGTAATCAGTCTCTTTTGATAGATCGATAGGCTTTTTGGAGAGTGCAAATGTGATGAATATACTCTGCTGAACAATGGCTTGGGTAGCCAGGATAATCGCTCGCTGCCGTTGCACCTCCCTGTGCCATAGAGCGCTTCAGTCAGGGCGATGCCTTGATCTAACTGCCGCATTAATCTGTGTGACGGACTGGTCTCAGTGACGGCCTGGACCACTTCCGTTACTGTTGAGTTAGGAATTCTAATGTAACGCTAGAATCTCACTCAATTTTATCACGAAGAGTAATCCATTCTGTCGTTTGACGGAGGACTGCATGGTCGAGTAACTAGTCCCATTACAGGTCGAAGAATTCGCGACAAAACAGACCAAACAGAAAATTATTTTTTCACCGCCATGTTTGTCGTAGCCTCGTTTTCGATCTCACACTTGACGCCCATTCGGAATCGATCGACCATTCGGAAAAACAAGTGACATCAACGAAGTATAGCAACAATAACCTGACTATTAAACGAGGGAATTTCATTCGAATCTTTATTAGATTTGAATGTTGGAATATCAGAGGACATATTCAGTGGAAATACTTTTCTGTTCGAAAAAATAAGACGTAAAAAAATTCCCGGCGACGATGTCACTTTTTTCTGTCAGTCTGCCTGTACGTGTTGTTGTTGTTGTCTGAGAAGTCGAAATCCGACCTAAGATTTATTCGGCAACTACTGAACTGACAAATAGTTTTGATAAAAATAATCCTGTATTAAAGTTTAGAAAACGTTTTCGTTTCAAATTTAAGAAAAATCGTATGAAGCATTGAAGCACATGTTGACTGTCAGCTTCCAAAGTTTCAGCTTGCGTCACATTCCCCTTTCCTATTTGTGGGGTGGCTTTTCATCGAAGCAAGGCCTGCGCCGTAGCTCTGCAGGGTCAAATTTTGCGGAGTTGAAGATGTCACTCCTTATTTCCGGGAACTACGGGGAGACTCGTCTCTTAATTGTTTATAATCCTTAATGCAGAGATGACAATTAAACATGTCTCTCTGATTTCAGCCAAGAAAATAAGAATGTATTTTGTTCCAGGACAAGCATTCAGAGTACCCAATATATAATTGTCAACATTTCTTTTCCGCCTCGCACCACGTGATGCTATTCGCCAGAGGTAAAAATAAAGGCATGCTTATACAAATTACAATCAGTACATTTTGTAAACATCATTTGTATAACTATATCGGTTTCTGAGTCATTTTGTCAGCCATTTTGTCAGTCTGTCAAGGCATAACTTTATCTATACACCATGCAAACATATTGTGACTGGTGACCTTGATGTCGTGAGTGATAAGGATCTGAAATTACTCCTGATGAAAGGACCTAAATATAGAGAGCCAAGAAGAATAAAACTGAAGGCCGACCAGAAGATAGTCCTGTCTGCATTGGAACAGTACGTTATTGATTGGTCTAAGCGAGAAAAAGTTGAACCTACAGTACTCGCTGATTGGCTGGACCTCACCAAGAGCAAGGTCGTTGAAACAATCCGCCATATTGACAGAAGTTCTCTTCCCCTAGCAAAACAAGTACTGAGAAACCTCAATTCGCAAGAAGTTTTAGCAAATCTCCAGAGTAAATTTGTCATAGTCCCAGCAGACAAAGCTCCGAATAATATAATATTCATATGTAAATATTACTATTACCAGGTGCTGGTTAAAGAATTGAGTGTAGACATATCTTCATCAAATACGTCTACTTACTCCCAAACTGCATTTGCTCTGGAAGATTTTTTTAACAATCACAAAAAGTTTCTCAGGGAAAGAGGT
>JAVTVY010005318.1:0-39194 GCA_036873755.1 Hanleya hanleyi
TCCGAGATTTAACTAAATGGCGTATGAGGTATCGTTTTTTGTCCGGCAGCTAAGTCGATTTTGCCCGTTAAATAGGCAGACCCTACATTCAATAGAAATCAGTATTATAAAATATCGTGTAGGGACTGCGTGTCAGACTACATCGAACCATATTGCAGGAAATACTTGTAGATTACTACAATGACTCCAGCCGACATCTAAAGTTACTTTTGGTGTATACAGATGAAGCCATTGCTTAGATTAAATGCATTTTAACATAACGAGCGTGCTGCGTTTTGCTCATCTTGTTCTATAGCTTGTAACAAACCTTAGACGTAGAACTAATCTCTCGATATACTCATTTTGTGACTGTCGTCCAAAACGAAAGAATATATAATATGATGTTTACACAACTGTCTTTCAATATTTCAAAATGTGGTTTACATTGAATGTTATTATTTTTGTAATGTAATATATTTAATGAAGCAGCCAGATTTGTCAGCAACATCATCAATTGGGTTAATAGTTGTTTATTCAAAGCATTATATGAACATCGAATGTGATGATGAACGTATTCATATGATATATCTTGATCATAATTCACATTGCTCGTTGTGACTCTTTATGAGCTGTTTTCAAAAGACGAAACCTATGCCACCGCAATGATAACAAGAAGATAATAGATTTATTGTGACCCTCATCAATTGCTGGCACATGATTTAGCCTTGGACTATCCATAAAGAGAAGTAAAGTAGTATGTGATGTATATTCATGACCTTTATTAACCATTTAATTACAGCAGTAGAATGTTTGTACAATGACCAACAGACAGTCTCCATCCTTTAGGCTGGGAACGTCAGAAACGTATTGGGGAAGCGCAGGATTCCTGGGCATTAACTTCGCAACATACACGGATGTATATGTGGAGGAAAGAAGAGTTAAACCAATGTCCTTCGGAATGGTGCTCTGTCATATAAAGATGAGTTTTCCAAATAATATAAAATATTCTCACGAAAATTGTGATTCTTCATGGATTGGTAAGGTTACAAGATCTTCAACATGCTTCTATAAATCGATAATGTTTTTTTCGCTTGAATACAAATTCATACATTCATATGATGGTGAAAAGATTTAAAATTAACTTTCCCTTCCTCCAATAATTAAGCTGTTAAACTGAACTGGTGGACAAGACGTTTGGAGATACCTAATTATGGGGCTAGCACAATAGGACCAAACGCGCTAGTTCATGAGCTATTAGCAAAAGATATTTAAAAAATCACTCTATTCAAGTTCATATAATTCAGTTGAAGTGAACACAAAATTCCATCAAATGCCAATTTTCTGAATATCATTCAAAAACAATAACTCGTTTTGGTGAGTTCATTTATTGCAATTCAATTGAGCAAAAATTGATAAGGTATTGAATTAGACCCAACTGTTGCTTCACTATAGCGAGTCTGATGTAAAGCCTATGCGCTGGATGTCCATCAATGGGAGACCTGGTTAGTCCCTGGAGGAACTCTTTATTGTCGACGTTAGACGATGTAGGATCGGTTACACACGATTAACTCATGCATATTTATTAAACAGGAGCCGATTCCAAGGTGTATACCTTGCCATGAAGATCTCACGGTGAAACAGATTCTCATAGACTGCATAGATTTTAAGATTGTAAGAGATACTTTTTATCGAGCAGCTACGCTGGAAGATATTTTTAGCAGAGTGAAAGAGGATTGTATTTTAAATTATTTGAGAGATATTGGTTTGTTGTACAAATTTTAATGTTTGTACCTGTTTTAACGCATTAGTTTACCGAGTTTTTTAATTGATTACTTAGAATTTTGTTTGGTCGTCGCTATATAGCTGAAATATTGCTGAATGCGACGTTAAACCTTAATTCTCTCTCTCTCTTTATTGTCGACGTAATTGTAAACAGGCTGACATTCCAGGGGAAACTTACATCAAACGGGTAAGAAGTTCAACAACAGCCGGAGTCTACAGGAGTCCCGATCAAAGCAACGAAACGTGAGACCGTTAAAAACAAAACATTTGAAAATCTATCAGTATGAGCAAAGCTTTAAGCTTGATGCGATTGGTCGACTCAGTCACATTTCAATTTACAGGGCAGTGGACACGAACCAGATTGGTTTCTGTTTAGATCCAATATCTCAGCGACATTTATGTCTAATTATATAATATACACAACATTTCCTGAGATAAAAAGTGACCATGCGTGGATTTTGACAGAAGT
This sequence comes from Hanleya hanleyi, assembly GCA_036873755.1. NCBI lineage: Eukaryota > Metazoa > Mollusca > Polyplacophora > Lepidopleurida > Hanleyidae > Hanleya > Hanleya hanleyi. Next base: position 2,231 of record JAVTVY010005318.1, read on the forward strand.
TCTATTTTTATTTCCCTTTTCTCACATGGAATGCTGGCACCTACTGACCAAACTATGCTTTAAGAATTTCATCAGACGTAAATTGTTTTGCAGAAGTTACTAAATGTGAATAGATACTAGTGTCCTATTCCAACTATCAATTTATCATTAAAAGTGAATTGAAATCTTGGTAATATCAGATATTGATATACCGAACTGTGACGGTTGGTCCTGACTTGTACAGGGCCTCATGAAAGCCGAACTTCGATATTAAGGACTTCCGTGTTCATAAAACAGAACAGAAATTCACGTATTTCAGTCCACACAGCACATTTCGTGTGACAGCTGTAATTCATGATAAATATTTTTTTCTGAACATGTCAATGTTAGCCACGCATCCCTTGGAGAAAGTGTAAAGAATTTAATAAATAATCAGTACTGTAGATATCGGTTTATCTGCAGGTGGCATTTAAACAATGAGCCACAACCCTAATATTTGATTGTATACAGCCAAGAGAAGAAACCAACCACGAGCGGCATTTCTGGCGCTTCCTCTGAATGTTAAGGTCTTCTGCCGAACTTTAATTTTAAATCTGCCAAAATGTCGATTGTAACCCGTGTATACGAACGTGGAAAACTAACGACGTTGCCACTGTAAAAGAGCCATTCATCCACCCTAACGTTGCGAACAACTGAGCCCAGAAAAAGAGACAGCACAGGATAACGTGTCCCTTGTCCTCGTCAAAGCCTATAGATTTTGGTTTGAGGTCTGATCCTCCTTCATCGGTCAGAACTCCTTCATCCTCCTTCATAATTCTTTGGATTATGGACGCGGATATTCTCTAATGGACGACGGCTGAATTATGAATGACGGACCAGACGCTATAAGGCAAATGTCGAATACATGTATAATATAAAACAAGGCTATTCTATGGATAGCAACTTATTTATCAGATTATCTTCATACAGAAGACATCGAATATGCATAAACTGCATTTCATAAGAAAGAACAAGTTAGATGCAGCATCAATTATTTGACAGGAGAATGCAATCTAACATGTTACTTAGCTGGGAAATCCTGAGCCCAATCCACTATGTTTAGTAAAGCTGACAGGCCAAGAACCATGTGCACAAAAGCTACACGTATCATTTTTAACCCCAATGCAATCAGAGATTATATTGGACTAGGTGTGCCAAGGTATGACAGCAGTGAACAATAGGAATCAGTTATTGAGGTGACAGAGCCACCACTTCAAATGACCTTAAATATTTGGTCGGCAATGTCATGCTTTTAATTGGAAAATATCTTTTGAAATTGATACAGATTTTGAAATTTAAAATACTGAATTGAAGTTAAAATTATAGAAAAATTCAAGATTTGAATTGGAATTTTGTTATTTCAATTGCGTTTCATGATTGAAATTTGTTTATATTTTACCCAACATTCAGGGTGTGTTGTATAGAAGAATAGAAATTGTGATCCGAATATGGAGCTTCCCGCAGCTATATCAATGATACAAATGTGCTCCTGGCCAATTTTTGTTATTTGTGAATCTTTTCTAGTGATAATTTTCTCTTGTAGCAAAAAAAAATGACACCTCAAACAAAGACATTCTCGGCTCTTTCCAATAATCAAGCGTGAAAATAAATAACATTTACTGGAAATTTGTTAATTAGATTATTGAGCCAAATGGTCTGGTGGTTCTTAATCTTTGGACCAGAATGACCTCTAATTTTATATGCAGCACCCGTTGGTTCCATAGGTAGTTGTGGATCAAAACTGGTTTTGGTAGATATACATGCGTTTAAAGAGAACTATAAAAGGTATCAGTATGGTTATATATATGTCTACTTGAATTTCTTATTATGTACATGCTTATGGCAAGTCAAGTGTTGCAATATTCAGTAAAAGAATATATTCACTACGTCTACAATATATTTATATCCAACATCTGCCATTTGTATGCAATGATTCGATATTTATATTCAACACTGAAATTTATAAGTTATAATTCTGTATTTACATGCAATAAGTTTGATATATGATTTTTATTGTTAAACTTTTGTCCTACAAATGTAACACGACATTGCATTAGTTACGCCAGAACGAGGCATTGTTTGGCAACGTTTGCCTTCATCCGCAAGGACAGATCACAAAATCTCCCTTACAGATGGGAACTGTCGAAACAAACATTACAGTCGCAATTCTCAGGAGCCATTGGTTTGAAGTATCTATTGGCACTGGCCTTTTCAACGAATCACTAGCCGCGGAAGGGTACCAGAAATATCCTGCTCAGCTGGAAACAGGAAAACCTTTCCTCAGCTCAATGCAGCAGTCAAGTGCCCCCCCCCCCCACCAAACTCCTCGGGGTTTAGTGAGTAAATGGGAATTATTAAAACACAAAATACGCTATAATGCTCTACCCCCTTGGGCAACATGATGATGTGAATCCCACCTAAACCTCATCAAATTAGAATTAATACCTCACACCTAGGTAAAGAAAAATATGAAACGAAACCAGATAAACCCCATTCAAACTCCCACTTAGCGATCTGGGGCAAGCGAGTGGAGCCTACCTGCATTTGGTGAACATATTTAGCAAGGGAGATAACTTTGGTCAAACGCGAAACGGGATTGAAATGGAATGAAATGTCGTTTGACTCCTGCATAAACGACAATGCCTGGTTTTGTTGCTTTCAGTTGCGCAAATCCATCAACCAAAACAGCTAGACCCAGCCTGTTTCGATGCTTCGGTCGAAGAAACGGGAACGGCAGTCGAGTCGACATTACACAGCGACAGGCAAAATTTGTTAATGAGATTGCAATGACTGAAAGTTTACCCTTAAATATTGAGGGAAGATGACGCCACAAAACTGCTGGAATCACGACCTATTTTGTCCGGCACCCGGGATTGTGTCAGGCCTTACTCCCAGCATTTGTACATACAACCCAATACAGATCTCATAACCTGTACACCTGAGTCTCTTTTACATCCTCTGTTAGCTGATGATACTGCCATCTACTATGTGAAAATTGCAGATATTTTTGCCGAAGAACATATCTGTCTTGTTGGTGGGTTCTATTTGAAAGATGACCGCAGCAGAACTATAGCGTATTTCAATACAATTGAACGGCACTATATAAGCAAGTCTCACATTGTTGTGGGTACAATTGGCAACAGAACCCGTGAAAAAAAAAATTGATAAAATTTGCATCAGAAATATCATGGAGCCTTCCCACGAATGGGGCATAATATTCAGGAACGAAGAAAAGGCAAAAGTATTAGAGGATGCATGGGAAAAAATATATTTTAGTAAATATCGGTCAAAACAAACAACGGACTATTTGTTCGTTAAGAATGGAACATTCTTTCCATTTACGGACGACTCTGCGGTTAACTTATTGGGTTTTATTGGCAAATTGGAGTTCCCGGTAATAGAGTATGGGTCTGCCAGTTTAACCGCAACATATAGCTGCTGGACCGTCCACGATCGTGGATAATGTAGCGGTAGTGATTTTTTATTCACTGAAGAATTTAAACATGGAAAGTTTGCCTTCTCGGTTCAGGAAAGCTGTGAGAATGCTCGAATAATTGACCCACGGAAAGTTTAGAACGAATTCCGAGATTTAACTAAATGGCGTATGAGGTATCGTTTTTTGTCCGGCAGCTAAGTCGATTTTGCCCGTTAAATAGGCAGACCCTACATTCAATAGAAATCAGTATTATAAAATATCGTGTAGGGACTGCGTGTCAGACTACATCGAACCATATTGCAGGAAATACTTGTAGATTACTACAATGACTCCAGCCGACATCTAAAGTTACTTTTGGTGTATACAGATGAAGCCATTGCTTAGATTAAATGCATTTTAACATAACGAGCGTGCTGCGTTTTGCTCATCTTGTTCTATAGCTTGTAACAAACCTTAGACGTAGAACTAATCTCTCGATATACTCATTTTGTGACTGTCGTCCAAAACGAAAGAATATATAATATGATGTTTACACAACTGTCTTTCAATATTTCAAAATGTGGTTTACATTGAATGTTATTATTTTTGTAATGTAATATATTTAATGAAGCAGCCAGATTTGTCAGCAACATCATCAATTGGGTTAATAGTTGTTTATTCAAAGCATTATATGAACATCGAATGTGATGATGAACGTATTCATATGATATATCTTGATCATAATTCACATTGCTCGTTGTGACTCTTTATGAGCTGTTTTCAAAAGACGAAACCTATGCCACCGCAATGATAACAAGAAGATAATAGATTTATTGTGACCCTCATCAATTGCTGGCACATGATTTAGCCTTGGACTATCCATAAAGAGAAGTAAAGTAGTATGTGATGTATATTCATGACCTTTATTAACCATTTAATTACAGCAGTAGAATGTTTGTACAATGACCAACAGACAGTCTCCATCCTTTAGGCTGGGAACGTCAGAAACGTATTGGGGAAGCGCAGGATTCCTGGGCATTAACTTCGCAACATACACGGATGTATATGTGGAGGAAAGAAGAGTTAAACCAATGTCCTTCGGAATGGTGCTCTGTCATATAAAGATGAGTTTTCCAAATAATATAAAATATTCTCACGAAAATTGTGATTCTTCATGGATTGGTAAGGTTACAAGATCTTCAACATGCTTCTATAAATCGATAATGTTTTTTTCGCTTGAATACAAATTCATACATTCATATGATGGTGAAAAGATTTAAAATTAACTTTCCCTTCCTCCAATAATTAAGCTGTTAAACTGAACTGGTGGACAAGACGTTTGGAGATACCTAATTATGGGGCTAGCACAATAGGACCAAACGCGCTAGTTCATGAGCTATTAGCAAAAGATATTTAAAAAATCACTCTATTCAAGTTCATATAATTCAGTTGAAGTGAACACAAAATTCCATCAAATGCCAATTTTCTGAATATCATTCAAAAACAATAACTCGTTTTGGTGAGTTCATTTATTGCAATTCAATTGAGCAAAAATTGATAAGGTATTGAATTAGACCCAACTGTTGCTTCACTATAGCGAGTCTGATGTAAAGCCTATGCGCTGGATGTCCATCAATGGGAGACCTGGTTAGTCCCTGGAGGAACTCTTTATTGTCGACGTTAGACGATGTAGGATCGGTTACACACGATTAACTCATGCATATTTATTAAACAGGAGCCGATTCCAAGGTGTATACCTTGCCATGAAGATCTCACGGTGAAACAGATTCTCATAGACTGCATAGATTTTAAGATTGTAAGAGATACTTTTTATCGAGCAGCTACGCTGGAAGATATTTTTAGCAGAGTGAAAGAGGATTGTATTTTAAATTATTTGAGAGATATTGGTTTGTTGTACAAATTTTAATGTTTGTACCTGTTTTAACGCATTAGTTTACCGAGTTTTTTAATTGATTACTTAGAATTTTGTTTGGTCGTCGCTATATAGCTGAAATATTGCTGAATGCGACGTTAAACCTTAATTCTCTCTCTCTCTTTATTGTCGACGTAATTGTAAACAGGCTGACATTCCAGGGGAAACTTACATCAAACGGGTAAGAAGTTCAACAACAGCCGGAGTCTACAGGAGTCCCGATCAAAGCAACGAAACGTGAGACCGTTAAAAACAAAACATTTGAAAATCTATCAGTATGAGCAAAGCTTTAAGCTTGATGCGATTGGTCGACTCAGTCACATTTCAATTTACAGGGCAGTGGACACGAACCAGATTGGTTTCTGTTTAGATCCAATATCTCAGCGACATTTATGTCTAATTATATAATATACACAACATTTCCTGAGATAAAAAGTGACCATGCGTGGATTTTGACAGAAGTTCTATTTTTATTTCCCTTTTCTCACATGGAATGCTGGCACCTACTGACCAAACTATGCTTTAAGAATTTCATCAGACGTAAATTGTTTTGCAGAAGTTACTAAATGTGAATAGATACTAGTGTCCTATTCCAACTATCAATTTATCATTAAAAGTGAATTGAAATCTTGGTAATATCAGATATTGATATACCGAACTGTGACGGTTGGTCCTGACTTGTACAGGGCCTCATGAAAGCCGAACTTCGATATTAAGGACTTCCGTGTTCATAAAACAGAACAGAAATTCACGTATTTCAGTCCACACAGCACATTTCGTGTGACAGCTGTAATTCATGATAAATATTTTTTTCTGAACATGTCAATGTTAGCCACGCATCCCTTGGAGAAAGTGTAAAGAATTTAATAAATAATCAGTACTGTAGATATCGGTTTATCTGCAGGTGGCATTTAAACAATGAGCCACAACCCTAATATTTGATTGTATACAGCCAAGAGAAGAAACCAACCACGAGCGGCATTTCTGGCGCTTCCTCTGAATGTTAAGGTCTTCTGCCGAACTTTAATTTTAAATCTGCCAAAATGTCGATTGTAACCCGTGTATACGAACGTGGAAAACTAACGACGTTGCCACTGTAAAAGAGCCATTCATCCACCCTAACGTTGCGAACAACTGAGCCCAGAAAAAGAGACAGCACAGGATAACGTGTCCCTTGTCCTCGTCAAAGCCTATAGATTTTGGTTTGAGGTCTGATCCTCCTTCATCGGTCAGAACTCCTTCATCCTCCTTCATAATTCTTTGGATTATGGACGCGGATATTCTCTAATGGACGACGGCTGAATTATGAATGACGGACCAGACGCTATAAGGCAAATGTCGAATACATGTATAATATAAAACAAGGCTATTCTATGGATAGCAACTTATTTATCAGATTATCTTCATACAGAAGACATCGAATATGCATAAACTGCATTTCATAAGAAAGAACAAGTTAGATGCAGCATCAATTATTTGACAGGAGAATGCAATCTAACATGTTACTTAGCTGGGAAATCCTGAGCCCAATCCACTATGTTTAGTAAAGCTGACAGGCCAAGAACCATGTGCACAAAAGCTACACGTATCATTTTTAACCCCAATGCAATCAGAGATTATATTGGACTAGGTGTGCCAAGGTATGACAGCAGTGAACAATAGGAATCAGTTATTGAGGTGACAGAGCCACCACTTCAAATGACCTTAAATATTTGGTCGGCAATGTCATGCTTTTAATTGGAAAATATCTTTTGAAATTGATACAGATTTTGAAATTTAAAATACTGAATTGAAGTTAAAATTATAGAAAAATTCAAGATTTGAATTGGAATTTTGTTATTTCAATTGCGTTTCATGATTGAAATTTGTTTATATTTTACCCAACATTCAGGGTGTGTTGTATAGAAGAATAGAAATTGTGATCCGAATATGGAGCTTCCCGCAGCTATATCAATGATACAAATGTGCTCCTGGCCAATTTTTGTTATTTGTGAATCTTTTCTAGTGATAATTTTCTCTTGTAGCAAAAAAAAATGACACCTCAAACAAAGACATTCTCGGCTCTTTCCAATAATCAAGCGTGAAAATAAATAACATTTACTGGAAATTTGTTAATTAGATTATTGAGCCAAATGGTCTGGTGGTTCTTAATCTTTGGACCAGAATGACCTCTAATTTTATATGCAGCACCCGTTGGTTCCATAGGTAGTTGTGGATCAAAACTGGTTTTGGTAGATATACATGCGTTTAAAGAGAACTATAAAAGGTATCAGTATGGTTATATATATGTCTACTTGAATTTCTTATTATGTACATGCTTATGGCAAGTCAAGTGTTGCAATATTCAGTAAAAGAATATATTCACTACGTCTACAATATATTTATATCCAACATCTGCCATTTGTATGCAATGATTCGATATTTATATTCAACACTGAAATTTATAAGTTATAATTCTGTATTTACATGCAATAAGTTTGATATATGATTTTTATTGTTAAACTTTTGTCCTACAAATGTAACACGACATTGCATTAGTTACGCCAGAACGAGGCATTGTTTGGCAACGTTTGCCTTCATCCGCAAGGACAGATCACAAAATCTCCCTTACAGATGGGAACTGTCGAAACAAACATTACAGTCGCAATTCTCAGGAGCCATTGGTTTGAAGTATCTATTTGGGCGCGACTGGGTAGCTGTCACAATCAGCAATGATCATTGGCACTGGCCTTTTCAACGAATCACTAGCCGCGGAAGGGTACCAGAAATATCCTGCTCAGCTGGAAACAGGAAAACCTTTCCTCAGCTCAATGCAGCAGTCAAGTGCCCCCCCCCCCACCAAACTCCTCGGGGTTTAGTGAGTAAATGGGAATTATTAAAACACAAAATACGCTATAATGCTCTACCCCCTTGGGCAACATGATGATGTGAATCCCACCTAAACCTCATCAAATTAGAATTAATACCTCACACCTAGGTAAAGAAAAATATGAAACGAAACCAGATAAACCCCATTCAAACTCCCACTTAGCGATCTGGGGCAAGCGAGTGGAGCCTACCTGCATTTGGTGAACATATTTAGCAAGGGAGATAACTTTGGTCAAACGCGAAACGGGATTGAAATGGAATGAAATGTCGTTTGACTCCTGCATAAACGACAATGCCTGGTTTTGTTGCTTTCAGTTGCGCAAATCCATCAACCAAAACAGCTAGACCCAGCCTGTTTCGATGCTTCGGTCGAAGAAACGGGAACGGCAGTCGAGTCGACATTACACAGCGACAGGCAAAATTTGTTAATGAGATTGCAATGACTGAAAGTTTACCCTTAAATATTGAGGGAAGATGACGCCACAAAACTGCTGGAATCACGACCTATTTTGTCCGGCACCCGGGATTGTGTCAGGCCTTACTCCCAGCATTTGTACATACAACCCAATACAGATCTCATAACCTGTACACCTGAGTCTCTTTTACATCCTCTGTTAGCTGATGATACTGCCATCTACTATGTGAAAATTGCAGATATTTTTGCCGAAGAACATATCTGTCTTGTTGGTGGGTTCTATTTGAAAGATGACCGCAGCAGAACTATAGCGTATTTCAATACAATTGAACGGCACTATATAAGCAAGTCTCACATTGTTGTGGGTACAATTGGCAACAGAACCCGTGAAAAAAAAATTGATAAAATTTGCATCAGAAATATCATGGAGCCTTCCCACGAATGGGGCATAATATTCAGGAACGAAGAAAAGGCAAAAGTATTAGAGGATGCATGGGAAAAAATATATTTTAGTAAATATCGGTCAAAACAAACAACGGACTATTTGTTCGTTAAGAATGGAACATTCTTTCCATTTACGGACGACTCTGCGGTTAACTTATTGGGTTTTATTGGCAAATTGGAGTTCCCGGTAATAGAGTATGGGTCTGCCAGTTTAACCGCAACATATAGCTGCTGGACCGTCCACGATCGTGGATAATGTAGCGGTAGTGATTTTTTATTCACTGAAGAATTTAAACATGGAAAGTTTGCCTTCTCGGTTCAGGAAAGCTGTGAGAATGCTCGAATAATTGACCCACGGAAAGTTTAGAACGAATTCCGAGATTTAACTAAATGGCGTATGAGGTATCGTTTTTTGTCCGGCAGCTAAGTCGATTTTGCCCGTTAAATAGGCAGACCCTACATTCAATAGAAATCAGTATTATAAAATATCGTGTAGGGACTGCGTGTCAGACTACATCGAACCATATTGCAGGAAATACTTGTAGATTACTACAATGACTCCAGCCGACATCTAAAGTTACTTTTGGTGTATACAGATGAAGCCATTGCTTAGATTAAATGCATTTTAACATAACGAGCGTGCTGCGTTTTGCTCATCTTGTTCTATAGCTTGTAACAAACCTTAGACGTAGAACTAATCTCTCGATATACTCATTTTGTGACTGTCGTCCAAAACGAAAGAATATATAATATGATGTTTACACAACTGTCTTTCAATATTTCAAAATGTGGTTTACATTGAATGTTATTATTTTTGTAATGTAATATATTTAATGAAGCAGCCAGATTTGTCAGCAACATCATCAATTGGGTTAATAGTTGTTTATTCAAAGCATTATATGAACATCGAATGTGATGATGAACGTATTCATATGATATATCTTGATCATAATTCACATTGCTCGTTGTGACTCTTTATGAGCTGTTTTCAAAAGACGAAACCTATGCCACCGCAATGATAACAAGAAGATAATAGATTTATTGTGACCCTCATCAATTGCTGGCACATGATTTAGCCTTGGACTATCCATAAAGAGAAGTAAAGTAGTATGTGATGTATATTCATGACCTTTATTAACCATTTAATTACAGCAGTAGAATGTTTGTACAATGACCAACAGACAGTCTCCATCCTTTAGGCTGGGAACGTCAGAAACGTATTGGGGAAGCGCAGGATTCCTGGGCATTAACTTCGCAACATACACGGATGTATATGTGGAGGAAAGAAGAGTTAAACCAATGTCCTTCGGAATGGTGCTCTGTCATATAAAGATGAGTTTTCCAAATAATATAAAATATTCTCACGAAAATTGTGATTCTTCATGGATTGGTAAGGTTACAAGATCTTCAACATGCTTCTATAAATCGATAATGTTTTTTTCGCTTGAATACAAATTCATACATTCATATGATGGTGAAAAGATTTAAAATTAACTTTCCCTTCCTCCAATAATTAAGCTGTTAAACTGAACTGGTGGACAAGACGTTTGGAGATACCTAATTATGGGGCTAGCACAATAGGACCAAACGCGCTAGTTCATGAGCTATTAGCAAAAGATATTTAAAAAATCACTCTATTCAAGTTCATATAATTCAGTTGAAGTGAACACAAAATTCCATCAAATGCCAATTTTCTGAATATCATTCAAAAACAATAACTCGTTTTGGTGAGTTCATTTATTGCAATTCAATTGAGCAAAAATTGATAAGGTATTGAATTAGACCCAACTGTTGCTTCACTATAGCGAGTCTGATGTAAAGCCTATGCGCTGGATGTCCATCAATGGGAGACCTGGTTAGTCCCTGGAGGAACTCTTTATTGTCGACGTTAGACGATGTAGGATCGGTTACACACGATTAACTCATGCATATTTATTAAACAGGAGCCGATTCCAAGGTGTATACCTTGCCATGAAGATCTCACGGTGAAACAGATTCTCATAGACTGCATAGATTTTAAGATTGTAAGAGATACTTTTTATCGAGCAGCTACGCTGGAAGATATTTTTAGCAGAGTGAAAGAGGATTGTATTTTAAATTATTTGAGAGATATTGGTTTGTTGTACAAATTTTAATGTTTGTACCTGTTTTAACGCATTAGTTTACCGAGTTTTTTAATTGATTACTTAGAATTTTGTTTGGTCGTCGCTATATAGCTGAAATATTGCTGAATGCGACGTTAAACCTTAATTCTCTCTCTCTCTTTATTGTCGACGTAATTGTAAACAGGCTGACATTCCAGGGGAAACTTACATCAAACGGGTAAGAAGTTCAACAACAGCCGGAGTCTACAGGAGTCCCGATCAAAGCAACGAAACGTGAGACCGTTAAAAACAAAACATTTGAAAATCTATCAGTATGAGCAAAGCTTTAAGCTTGATGCGATTGGTCGACTCAGTCACATTTCAATTTACAGGGCAGTGGACACGAACCAGATTGGTTTCTGTTTAGATCCAATATCTCAGCGACATTTATGTCTAATTATATAATATACACAACATTTCCTGAGATAAAAAGTGACCATGCGTGGATTTTGACAGAAGTTCTATTTTTATTTCCCTTTTCTCACATGGAATGCTGGCACCTACTGACCAAACTATGCTTTAAGAATTTCATCAGACGTCAATTGTTTTGCAGAAGTTACTAAATGTGAATAGATACTAGTGTCCTATTCCAACTATCAATTTATCATTAAAAGTGAATTGAAATCTTGGTAATATCAGATATTGATATACCGAACTGTGACGGTTGGTCCTGACTTGTACAGGGCCTCATGAAAGCCGAACTTCGATATTAAGGACTTCCGTGTTCATAAAACAGAACAGAAATTCACGTATTTCAGTCCACACAGCACATTTCGTGTGACAGCTGTAATTCATGATAAATATTTTTTTCTGAACATGTCAATGTTAGCCACGCATCCCTTGGAGAAAGTGTAAAGAATTTAATAAATAATCAGCACTGTAGATATCGGTTTATCTGCAGGTGGCATTTAAACAATGAGCCACAACCCTAATATTTGATTGTATACAGCCAAGAGAAGAAACCAACCACGAGCGGCATTTCTGGCGCTTCCTCTGAATGTTAAGGTCTTCTGCCGAACTTTAATTTTAAATCTGCCAAAATGTCGATTGTGACCCGTGTATACGAACGTGGAAAACTAACGACGTTGCCACTGTAAAAGAGCCATTCATCCACCCTAACGTTGCGAACAACTGAGCCCAGAAAAAGAGACAGCACAGGATAACGTGTCCCTTGTCCTCGTCAAAGCCTATAGATTTTGGTTTGAGGTCTGATCCTCCTTCATCGGTCAGAACTCCTTCATCCTCCTTCATAATTCTTTGGATTATGGACGCGGATATTCTCTAATGGACGACGGCTGAATTATGAATGACGGACCAGACGCTATAAGGCAAATGTCGAATACATGTATAATATAAAACAAGGCTATTCTATGGATAGCAACTTATTTATCAGATTATCTTCATACAGAAGACATCGAATATGCATAAACTGCATTTCATAAGAAAGAACAAGTTAGATGCAGCATCAATTATTTGACAGGAGAATGCAATCTAACATGATACTTAGCTGGGAAATCCTGAGCCCAATCCACTATGTTTAGTAAAGCTGACAGGCCAAGAACCATGTGCACAAAAGCTACACGTATCATTTTTAACCCCAATGCAATCAGAGATTATATTGGACTAGGTGTGCCAAGGTATGACAGCAGTGAACAATAGGAATCAGTTATTGAGGTGACAGAGCCACCACTTCAAATGACCTTAAATATTTGGTCGGCAATGTCATGCTTTTAATTGGAAAATATCTTTTGAAATTGATACAGATTTTGAAATTTAAAATACTGAATTGAAGTTAAAATTATAGAAAAATTCAAGATTTGAATTGGAATTTTGTTATTTCAATTGCGTTTCATGATTGAAATTTGTTTATATTTTACCCAACATTCAGGGTGTGTTGTATAGAAGAATAGAAATTGTGATCCGAATATGGAGCTTCCCGCAGCTATTATATTGGCTTGATACTAAATTTGTCGTGGCTTTTGGCTGAATGTAAAATTGTCAAACAGTCCTCCAAAATTTGAACTAATATTGAAGCAATAGGTAATATTGCGAATCGCCAGAAGTTCGTTATTCATGAATTTCTGGTATCATGTATAGCCTATCATATATACACACTTACGTAACAAGATGTGCTTCCATTCAAATCTCTATAAGGCCTTTGCGGTAATGGGCTCAAATTTTCCAGGAAGGAAAATACCCATAATGGTTTACAGAATCTGGACCGGTTTGTGAAGCAGAGTTTCTTTCAACAGAAAATAAAGAAACAACTACATATTTTATTAAACGAACAGTAAATAAAACAGTAAAATACCACACAAAGTAACTGACTAGTTAAACTGATCATTACTATTAAATATAGCTGGACAGGCAGATCCAACACCGAAGCTCTCAAGTTTTGAAAGCTCCAATGTGTGAGATGTAAATTTTTTCTGTGGTTATAATTAACTGGTACCCAGTTTTTGCCAAAATGAATGCACGATTCTAAAATTGATAGGTCTGCATTACACGAGAAAATCAGATCGTTTAAGAAGTGTTGGTCTGACAAGTCAGACTAGGGAATGAGAAATAAAGTCTAGGTACCTGTACAATGTAGCGTCCCTCGGAAATGGCCACAGTCTTATTAGCCTTCGGGCAAAAACGAGCAATAATCTATCTATATATCTATGATAAAAAAAATAATTATGAAATACCAAGAATTCACTGCACATTGTAGATGGCTTCCTTCTGTTTGGATGAACATGTGTTGAAGAGTAGAATAAGAATTTCGGCGGGAAAGGCACAAAATAGGCAAGTTATATGCATGAGATTTATAATTTTTGACAGGTCAACAACATATTTCACTTTCCTACAAAATACATAAGTGTAATTACAGTAAATTTTATAATTTTGTCAGTGGAACAAACTTCTGTAAATTGGCGCAGAAAGTGCTCAGTTCAAAACTCCAGTTATTTATTCTTGAAAAAATATATATAAACACTTTCAACTATGAATAATATACCCATCAGGCCAATTAGCCAGAATCACCCCATTTGCCACTTTTCCCGGACCTGTTGACAGGTGTTGAATGACAATGACATCGTTGAACAGTTTGTCTTTATTGTTTGTTAAATACCTGACGTTGATCTGGTAACATTACCATGTCAAAAGCACTCAGTTCCTGAGACTTTTCTGCGCAGTCATTGTTCAAGCAGGTGGAGATAAAATGTTTTAGCCCAAACTCCTCAGAAATGCGTCTTACGCTTTCGTTTTCTAAATTTCACCATCAAAAACTCGCGCTCCTTGAATCAGTACTTCCGAATCTATACAACGGCAGTTACAGCCTTGTGTTTGACAACGATGGAATAAGTTCACAAACAACTTTTCGCTAATAACGGACAATAATTCCTTTGTCCGTATTCCTCGATGGGATAGATGGAAACCAACACCGGAGCTGTTCTGGCGGGCGGCCATGACGCATGGCGACAGTGCGCTGGGCGCATGTGCGACGGCAAGGGAGATAAATATTCTTGAATTTCCGGCCAAGGGAAATAACTCTTCCCGCAGATTTATCAAAAAAAAAACATTGCCATTTCGGCATTCTTAAGGTCGGTCGGGTTCCTGGAAACAGACAATTGTTTTTGTTACGCCTAAGGCTCGTGTCTGTTTTTTTTATATTTCGTCAGTGAAATATCTACTATATATCGATTGTTGTTGTTATGTGTTATGAAGACTTCATAACACCTACACCTCGCCGCTACTGACAGCGCAGCTCCGCGTTCCATTTGATGTCTTTTCTCACACTCCGCCCCGTTCTTCAACACGATCAGAACAAAATATGTATTCAGGGCATTTTACAAAGGAAAATGCACTGAAATTTTCAGGATGGGATATGGTAGTAACAAGTTTGGTGCATCTCTGAAAAATCACTCGCAAGTAAGAGATCTGTCAGTTTCATCTCCAATTCTTGGAGCCCAATAAAGTAACTACATGTATCTTTAGATAAATCCCAGAGAGAAAAGCCATACATAAGGAGTCTGCAGCTACATGTAAGCATGAACAGATGGACAAACAAGTGACATGACTGAATACAATGATCAAACTTGTTAACCGAATATGCCTTGCAGTCTCATGTCCATGATACAGGACAAACGTATAAAGTCAAATTTCCTGCTCGACACATCTCCACCTAATAACAAAAGTATACCAACAAAAAATAACATTTGCAGACAAAAACAATGAAAAATCTAGGCTGGCCCATATTACCTAAAGTAGCCACGACTACCTAAACATTGTTTGACCCTGGGACTTCACTTCAAAGAAATAAAAACAACTAGTACGTTTTCATACTTGATGTCATTTATAAGGAAATTTATGTTTTACACAATCATTTGCGAAAATATTCAAACAATTTATAATGAAATTACATGTTTGGGACAATAGGTAGCCAAATGTTATCGGAAACCCATGGTCTGAGATTTGTGGAAAACAAATGTCTTGCAGTCAGCTGTTCTCAACAACCACAACATCTAGCTGAACCAGCAAACGGTCAACCATATATACAAAAAAGGTTAATATACACAGTTGTCCCGGTTAGAGAAATACGCCACTTTGGCACTAAAAATAAAAGTTAATTGAAATCAACAGACCACCACAGTGATCATGATAGCCAACAATTAATCAAGTATAAGAAAATTAAGAAAAATCTAGGCCGGCCCATAATAACCTAAGTAGGTATGGCTACCTTTTAAACACTAAAGTATAGTTCGTTTTCTTCAGGTTTAGCTCAGATTGCGTATATTCCTCTCAGGTTTCATGTGGACCATTTTACTTGCTGTCAGTGGTACGTTTCTTCGGCGGGAATAATTAACAACTGGAGAAAGAGAATTCCTTTTCTTAATAATGTATTCTGTTCATAAAAAGGCGAATGAGGTTACAATGATTCAATTACAGTTAAATATATTACAGTATGCAAATAACATTATTTCATTCACGCGACAATCAGAATTACCAGTATTATTTTGGTCGCGTGACAATCAGAATTGATATACAATACGTTTAAATATTAAATTAATTCACATCTGTAAATGCGAATGTATGTTCAGTTATCAGAATATACTCATGACATAAATCCAGTAAATAACATCATTTGCGGACGATAAATAAACAATATCTAATATGAATTAATATGACCACAATGAAGAATTAAATAAATAAAAGTAATAAATAAATAAATGTACACACTCTCAAAACAAACGCCTCTTTGCAACGCGTTGAAAACGCGTTAGTGTGTTAAATTCTAAACGTACATGTTTATTTTTAAACACTGATGTTAATATGTCGACGCCTCATGCGTTTATGTTATCCCAGCATTTCCTATAAACGCACTATAGTGTTTATCCCTTTTCTTGGTCTATCGAAAAGTATCCCTTATATGGTTCAGGAAAAAATCCAGTCTATTGAAGTTTCTGGTCTTTTCCCATGAGGGATGACAGAAAACAAATATTTGTCAGCAGCATAAACTGTAAATTAAAGTTGAGATTCCCCATTTTATTGGACAGTCTCAGCAGTATACATGAAATGATCAGTTGTGAATATTGATTTCTGAGGTATGTGGTAAATGAAAATGATTCCCACGAATGAATGTTACGCATTCAGACGTCGGCTGGCGTGGAGAAAAGAATAATGTCAGAAAAAACTGACAAAGTCATAGCTGTAAACACCGGCGTTTACAGATCGAAGCTGTAAAAACGCTATTCAGCGTTGCGCATAAACGCCTCTCAGATCTATATTCTTTCGGTCGTTTTCGGTAGGCTTGCCGATATTCCCCGAAGTCATTCCGGGTGTTCTCGTACGTATTCGGTCACTGCCTGCCGCCATTTATAGAAAGCGTGTTGTCTGCTGAAACGGTAAGTACTGAAATCTGCTATAATCAGCGATATCAGATAACAGGTCGTTAGCAGTTTATGGGTTTCTTTGTAGATGGATGTCAATGAAACCCATAATCAGTCATCTTATGTCCATATTGTTTTGAATTGCTGTAATTTCAGGGCGAATGACATACTCGTTTGATGAACCCTGATTTGTTCCTGAATTTAACTGCACGGAGTATTTTGATCAAGAATACTAGGAATATTTGTATGTATGTTCTCCCAGCACTAACGTTTGTGTGATATTTAGTACCGTGCTGAAAATATTGGCATTACACTTCATATGAATGAAATAACTTTGGGCCATCCCTCGTGTCGTGGTTCTGGAAGTCCACTCACCGCAGCATGATCATCTCCCTTTTTTCGTTGGGGTCGATCAATCTCTCCATCTGTTTGATCAGGTTAATGGTACTTACAAATTGAATTATCCATAGCGTTTGGTGACTTGCCTAAATTAGGTACCTGAAGTGAACCTCAAATCAAAGATCACATCTGTCCAGGTGAGACTTTTCTTTGGAATGAAAGTGTCCAGAATCGTAAATGGGGTTCTTATACATGGATTTACATGTCAAAAGCACTCAGTTCCTGAGACTTTTCTGCGCAGTCATTGTTCAAGCAGGTGGAGAAAAAATGTTTTAGCCCAAACTCCTCAGAAATGCGTCTTACGCTTTCGTTTTCTAAATTTCACCATCAAAAACTCGCGCTCCTTGAATCAGTACTTCCGAATCTATACAACGGCAGTTACAGCCTTGTGTTTGACAACGATGGAATAAGTTCACAAACAACTTTTCGCTAATAACGGACAATAATTCCTTTGTCCGTATTCCTCGATGGGATAGATGGAAACCAACACCGGAGCTGTTCTGGCGGGCGGCCATGACGCATGGCGACAGTGCGCTGGGCGCATGTGCGACGGCAAGGGAGATAAATATTCTTGAATTTCCGGCCAAGGGAAATAACTCTTCCCGCAGATTTATCAAAAAAAAAACATTGCCATTTCGGCATTCTTAAGGTCGGTCGGGTTCCTGGAAACAGACAATTGTTTTTGTTACGCCTAAGGCTCGTGTCTGTTTTTTTTATATTTCGTCAGTGAAATATCTACTATATATCGATTGTTGTTGTTATGTGTTATGAAGAATTCATAACACCTACACCTCGCCGCTACTGACAGCGCAGCTCCGCGTTCCATTTGATGTCTTTTCTCACACTCCGCCCCGTTCTTCAACACGATCAGAACAAAATATGTATTCAGGGCATTTTACAAAGGAAAATGCACTGAAATTTTCAGGATGGGATATGGTAGTAACAAGTTTGGTGCATCTCTGAAAAATCACTCGCAAGTAAGAGATCTGTCAGTTTCATCTCCAATTCTTGGAGCCCAATAAAGTAACTACATGTATCTTTAGATAAATCCCAGAGAGAAAAGCCATACATAAGGAGTCTGCAGCTACATGTAAGCATGAACAGATGGACAAACAAGTGACATGACTGAATACAATGATCAAACTTGTTAACCGAATATGCCTTGCAGTCTCATGTCCATGATACAGGACAAACGTATAAAGTCAAATTTCCTGCTCGACACATCTCCACCTAATAACAAAAGTATACCAACAAAAAATAACATTTGCAGACAAAAACAATGAAAAATCTAGGCTGGCCCATATTACCTAAAGTAGCCACGACTACCTAAACATTGTTTGACCCTGGGACTTCACTTCAAAGAAATAAAAACAACTAGTACGTTTTCATACTTGATGTCATTTATAAGGAAATTTATGTTTTACACAATCATTTGCGAAAATATTCAAACAATTTATAATGAAATTACATGTTTGGGACAATAGGTAGCCAAATGTTATCGGAAACCCATGGTCTGAGATTTGTGGAAAACAAATGTCTTGCAGTCAGCTGTTCTCAACAACCACAACATCTAGCTGAACCAGCAAACGGTCAACCATATATACAAAAAAGGTTAATATACACAGTTGTCCCGGTTAGAGAAATACGCCACTTTGGCACTAAAAATAAAAGTTAATTGAAATCAACAGACCACCACAGTGATCATGATAGCCAACAATTAATCAAGTATAAGAAAATTAAGAAAAATCTAGGCCGGCCCATAATAACCTAAGTAGGTATGGCTACCTTTTAAACACTAAAGTATAGTTCGTTTTCTTCAGGTTTAGCTCAGATTGCGTATATTCCTCTCAGGTTTCATGTGGACCATTTTACTTGCTGTCAGTGGTACGTTTCTTCGGCGGGAATAATTAACAACTGGAGAAAGAGAATTCCTTTTCTTAATAATGTATTCTGTTCATAAAAAGGCGAATGAGGTTACAATGATTCAATTACAGTTAAATATATTACAGTATGCAAATAACATTATTTCATTCACGCGACAATCAGAATTACCAGTATTATTTTGGTCGCGTGACAATCAGAATTGATATACAATACGTTTAAATATTAAATTAATTCACATCTGTAAATGCGAATGTATGTTCAGTTATCAGAATATACTCATGACATAAATCCAGTAAATAACATCATTTGCGGACGATAAATAAACAATATCTAATATGAATTAATATGACCACAATGAAGAATTAAATAAATAAAAGTAATAAATAAATAAATGTACACACTCTCAAAACAAACGCCTCTTTGCAACGCGTTGAAAACGCGTTAGTGTGTTAAATTCTAAACGTACATGTTTATTTTTAAACACTGATGTTAATATGTCGACGCCTCATGCGTTTATGTTATCCCAGCATTTCCTATAAACGCACTATAGTGTTTATCCCTTTTCTTGGTCTATCGAAAAGTATCCCTTATATGGTTCAGGAAAAAATCCAGTCTATTGAAGTTTCTGGTCTTTTCCCATGAGGGATGACAGAAAACAAATATTTGTCAGCAGCATAAACTGTAAATTAAAGTTGAGATTCCCCATTTTATTGGACAGTCTCAGCAGTATACATGAAATGATCAGTTGTGAATATTGATTTCTGAGGTATGTGGTAAATGAAAATGATTCCCACGAATGAATGTTACGCATTCAGACGTCGGCTGGCGTGGAGAAAAGAATAATGTCAGAAAAAACTGACAAAGTCATAGCTGTAAACACCGGCGTTTACAGATCGAAGCTGTAAAAACGCTATTCAGCGTTGCGCATAAACGCCTCTCAGATCTATATTCTTTCGGTCGTTTTCGGTAGGCTTGCCGATATTCCCCGAAGTCATTCCGGGTGTTCTCGTACGTATTCGGTCACTGCCTGCCGCCATTTATAGAAAGCGTGTTGTCTGCTGAAACGGTAAGTACTGAAATCTGCTATAATCAGCGATATCAGATAACAGGTCGTTAGCAGTTTATGGGTTTCTTTGTAGATGGATGTCAATGAAACCCATAATCAGTCATCTTATGTCCATATTGTTTTGAATTGCTGTAATTTCAGGGCGAATGACATACTCGTTTGATGAACCCTGATTTGTTCCTGAATTTAACTGCACGGAGTATTTTGATCAAGAATACTAGGAATATTTGTATGTATGTTCTCCCAGCACTAACGTTTGTGTGATATTTAGTACCGTGCTGAAAATATTGGCATTACACTTCATATGAATGAAATAACTTTGGGCCATCCCTCGTGTCGTGGTTCTGGAAGTCCACTCACCGCAGCATGATCATCTCCCTTTTTTCGTTGGGGTCGATCAATCTCTCCATCTGTTTGATCAGGTTAATGGTACTTACAAATTGAATTATCCATAGCGTTTGGTGACTTGCCTAAATTAGGTACCTGAAGTGAACCTCAAATCAAAGATCACATCTGTCCAGGTGAGACTTTTCTTTGGAATGAAAGTGTCCAGAATCGTAAATGGGGTTCTTATACATGGATTTACATGTCAAAAGCACTCAGTTCCTGAGACTTTTCTGCGCAGTCATTGTTCAAGCAGGTGGAGAAAAAATGTTTTAGCCCAAACTCCTCAGAAATGCGTCTTACGCTTTCGTTTTCTAAATTTCACCATCAAAAACTCGCGCTCCTTGAATCAGTACTTCCGAATCTATACAACGGCAGTTACAGCCTTGTGTTTGACAACGATGGAATAAGTTCACAAACAACTTTTCGCTAATAACGGACAATAATTCCTTTGTCCGTATTCCTCGATGGGATAGATGGAAACCAACACCGGAGCTGTTCTGGCGGGCGGCCATGACGCATGGCGACAGTGCGCTGGGCGCATGTGCGACGGCAAGGGAGATAAATATTCTTGAATTTCCGGCCAAGGGAAATAACTCTTCCCGCAGATTTATCAAAAAAAAAACATTGCCATTTCGGCATTCTTAAGGTCGGTCGGGTTCCTGGAAACAGACAATTGTTTTTGTTACGCCTAAGGCTCGTGTCTGTTTTTTTTATATTTCGTCAGTGAAATATCTACTATATATCGATTGTTGTTGTTATGTGTTATGAAGAATTCATAACACCTACACCTCGCCGCTACTGACAGCGCAGCTCCGCGTTCCATTTGATGTCTTTTCTCACACTCCGCCCCGTTCTTCAACACGATCAGAACAAAATATGTATTCAGGGCATTTTACAAAGGAAAATGCACTGAAATTTTCAGGATGGGATATGGTAGTAACAAGTTTGGTGCATCTCTGAAAAATCACTCGCAAGTAAGAGATCTGTCAGTTTCATCTCCAATTCTTGGAGCCCAATAAAGTAACTACATGTATCTTTAGATAAATCCCAGAGAGAAAAGCCATACATAAGGAGTCTGCAGCTACATGTAAGCATGAACAGATGGACAAACAAGTGACATGACTGAATACAATGATCAAACTTGTTAACCGAATATGCCTTGCAGTCTCATGTCCATGATACAGGACAAACGTATAAAGTCAAATTTCCTGCTCGACACATCTCCACCTAATAACAAAAGTATACCAACAAAAAATAACATTTGCAGAAAAAAACAATGAAAAATCTAGGCTGGCCCATATTACCTAAAGTAGCCACGACTACCTAAACATTGTTTGACCCTGGGACTTCACTTCAAAGAAATAAAAACAACTAGTACGTTTTCATACTTGATGTCATTTATAAGGAAATTTATGTTTTACACAATCATTTGCGAAAATATTCAAACAATTTATAATGAAATTACATGTTTGGGACAATAGGTAGCCAAATGTTATCGGAAACCCATGGTCTGAGATTTGTGGAAAACAAATGTCTTGCAGTCAGCTGTTCTCAACAACCACAACATCTAGCTGAACCAGCAAACGGTCAACCATATATACAAAAAAGGTTAATATACACAGTTGTCCCGGTTAGAGAAATACGCCACTTTGGCACTAAAAATAAAAGTTAATTGAAATCAACAGACCACCACAGTGATCATGATAGCCAACAATTAATCAAGTATAAGAAAATTAAGAAAAATCTAGGCCGGCCCATAATAACCTAAGTAGGTATGGCTACCTTTTAAACACTAAAGTATAGTTCGTTTTCTTCAGGTTTAGCTCAGATTGCGTATATTCCTCTCAGGTTTCATGTGGACCATTTTACTTGCTGTCAGTGGTACGTTTCTTCGGCGGGAATAATTAACAACTGGAGAAAGAGAATTCCTTTTCTTAATAATGTATTCTGTTCATAAAAAGGCGAATGAGGTTACAATGATTCAATTACAGTTAAATATATTACAGTATGCAAATAACATTATTTCATTCACGCGACAATCAGAATTACCAGTATTATTTTGGTCGCGTGACAATCAGAATTGATATACAATACGTTTAAATATTAAATTAATTCACATCTGTAAATGCGAATGTATGTTCAGTTATCAGAATATACTCATGACATAAATCCAGTAAATAACATCATTTGCGGACGATAAATAAACAATATCTAATATGAATTAATATGACCACAATGAAGAATTAAATAAATAAAAGTAATAAATAAATAAATGTACACACTCTCAAAACAAACGCCTCTTTGCAACGCGTTGAAAACGCGTTAGTGTGTTAAATTCTAAACGTACATGTTTATTTTTAAACACTGATGTTAATATGTCGACGCCTCATGCGTTTATGTTATCCCAGCATTTCCTATAAACGCACTATAGTGTTTATCCCTTTTCTTGGTCTATCGAAAAGTATCCCTTATATGGTTCAGGAAAAAATCCAGTCTATTGAAGTTTCTGGTCTTTTCCCATGAGGGATGACAGAAAACAAATATTTGTCAGCAGCATAAACTGTAAATTAAAGTTGAGATTCCCCATTTTATTGGACAGTCTCAGCAGTATACATGAAATGATCAGTTGTGAATATTGATTTCTGAGGTATGTGGTAAATGAAAATGATTCCCACGAATGAATGTTACGCATTCAGACGTCGGCTGGCGTGGAGAAAAGAATAATGTCAGAAAAAACTGACAAAGTCATAGCTGTAAACACCGGCGTTTACAGATCGAAGCTGTAAAAACGCTATTCAGCGTTGCGCATAAACGCCTCTCAGATCTATATTCTTTCGGTCGTTTTCGGTAGGCTTGCCGATATTCCCCGAAGTCATTCCGGGTGTTCTCGTACGTATTCGGTCACTGCCTGCCGCCATTTATAGAAAGCGTGTTGTCTGCTGAAACGGTAAGTACTGAAATCTGCTATAATCAGCGATATCAGATAACAGGTCGTTAGCAGTTTATGGGTTTCTTTGTAGATGGATGTCAATGAAACCCATAATCAGTCATCTTATGTCCATATTGTTTTGAATTGCTGTAATTTCAGGGCGAATGACATACTCGTTTGATGAACCCTGATTTGTTCCTGAATTTAACTGCACGGAGTATTTTGATCAAGAATACTAGGAATATTTGTATGTATGTTCTCCCAGCACTAACGTTTGTGTGATATTTAGTACCGTGCTGAAAATATTGGCATTACACTTCATATGAATGAAATAACTTTGGGCCATCCCTCGTGTCGTGGTTCTGGAAGTCCACTCACCGCAGCATGATTATCTCCCTTTTTTCGTTGGGGTCGATCAATCTCTCCATCTGTTTGATCAGGTTAATGGTACTTACAAATTGAATTATCCATAGCGTTTGGTGACTTGCCTAAATTAGGTACCTGAAGTGAACCTCAAATCAAAGATCACATCTGTCCAGGTGAGACTTTTCTTTGGAATGAAAGTGTCCAGGATCGTAAATGGGGTTCTTATACATGGATTTACATGAGCACGGGGTCCCTTTGATGTCCACCTGTGTACTTCCAGTAAACGTGACGAAATTTGAAACAAAAAAAGAGCCATCTATGCGAAATTTCAGAGATATATATAAATAAATTCTAAACTTCCACCTGTACCACCAAAATAAGAAATTGATCTGCAGCCCACGCTTTTGTGGCCTATAAAATGCAGGGGTCGAAATGTTTCGAAAAATTTACCTGTCTAGGGTGACAGGTAAACATAATTTCTACCCGTCTCCACAAAAAACTACCTGAACACGCTATCGTTGAAAATGACCTGCAATGTAGGATACAATGACAGAGTTGAGAACTACTATAGAGTTACTATAATTTAGATTATTATATGTTTCCATGCAATAATATAGCACCTTCTTTGAAGTAATATGACCAAATATAAAGTCTAAACATCAAAAAGAAATTATTGGCTACCTGTCACCAGAGACAGGTACTTTATTTTTCTACCTGTCTCTTACAAAAAATACCTGTCAGGGACAGGTAGACAGGTGTAAATTTCGACCCCTGAAAATGGCACGCCATTCGGGGGGGGGGGGGGGGGGGAATGGTTTAAATTATCTGTCCAGAGTGCTCCAGGGTGTCATTTTGTGTTTCGCTATTCTCATTGGCTGCCTTACTCGCTCTCCTCCAATCAAATGTCTCGTTTCATTTGTAAGTCGGGTCCGTGCACGTGTTGGTATTGTTTTGGGGAAATCTTGCCGTAGGACGTGGAACGATGCAACGTTAACATGCAAGAAGGCAGGCACCCATTCCTGACCCAATTCTGTTTTCTCTTCAGTTCCTGAGGCAACTATATGTTTATTTCCTTGTTTGAACATCATTTTGTGATCTACAAACCTTTCTACTAACATATATGAACTTAATTTTCGGTTTAGTGAGCAAAATAGAATTTTCCCTGAAATCTGGCTTATCTATATCTCATAGTCAGTGGGAGATTGACAATGGCTATAAAGAATATTATCGTGTGAACAAACATGCCAGAAACATTTGGATAGAGTCGCCCATGATAATGGATGTACATGTAAATTCATATACAAAAAATTGATTGCTCCAACTTCATCAAATAACTTTGCAAAGTTTAGATGATTCTTTGGGAAAAGAATACCATATGTCATGGGATATCTTGTAGTTTTGAAACACTTAATTGGTCAGTACAAAATTTCAAAAAGACTTGGCCTGTGGAGAAAAATGGAATTTGAACAACCGTTGTGTTTCTGTGAAAATTCTTTAAAAGAGATAAGAGATTGCCAGTAATCTTTAGGTACTTGATCATGAATCTCTTTACAGTCATTCATCACAGGAAAACTCAGCGCTCGCATCCGGCAAATGCGACTGAAAGACAACAAAAAGACGCGCACTCTACCAGCCCAAAATTCTCCAGAGGGTGATCAGGAACTTCCAACCAAGAGATTTAGGTTAGAAAGGTGAGCTGTTTATGAGTTATGCCCCCCCCCCCGGTTCGTACAGGTGCTTGAAATCCTGGAAAGTTCTTGAATTTTGTTCTCCCTTTTTCAAGGCCTTGATAGTGCTTGATAATCAATGTTTTCACCAAATGGTCCTTGAAAGTGCTTGAAATCTATAATTTACTGGCAGATATATCAATTTCAGGGACAACACAGTGTTGTTAAATAATATAGTCTGCGGAAATAAAGTTTTACTTAAAAAACTTAACTTCATCGGGAAAAAATCGGCCCTATTGCAGTGTCCCACGAAAATCTTCAATGGTGTAAAGGGAGATAATTTTGCTATGTCTAGCTGCATGGTAGCAAGGGAGATAATCCAGGTGGCGCTGTACTTCCAAGGATATACCACGTTTTTACAAATGCCGGACAAGTGTGTGCTTTGTATTTTTGCTGTGACATTCCTGCTTTTGTTGACTTTCACTATGCCAGGGAAGTATTTTTTCAGTCAGAAGTGGTTAGAAAACGGGAAATACATTCATCGTGCTATTTGACACACTGGCCATGTGCTTTCAGCATGGTGACTCTGCTATGCATGTCTGACTCTTTTGTACATCAAGGCTATGTCACATTGATATGTGCTGGCATGTTGCATTAAATAATATCTTCAGTTATCTAAACAATTCTGTCGATTACTGTGAATATAATCAACCATGCTAGATCTTCCAAGAGGTGATTGAAAGTGCTGGAAAAACAGTTCAGTTTGGTGCTTGAAAGTCCTTGAAATTTGTTTTCAAATTAGTGTGGGAACCCTGCCCCTCCCTCTAACTAGGGGGGGGGGCATATAGCGATTGCTTTGTCCGTCTGTCCTTCTGTCCGTCCGAATTTCTTGTCCGCTAAATATCTCGGTTAATATTTGATGGACAGGATTGAAACTTGCATGGAATATGGCCAGTGTCCTGTAGTTGTGCAACTTTCGGCTATATTTCCAAGAGTTATGGCCCTTCTTTCCTGAATTATCCGCCAGTGAGACTTGTCCGGGCTGGATCTCGGTCAATATTGTATGGACAAATACGAAATTTGTATGATATGTGGTCAGTGCCCCAGAGTTGTGCAGCGTAAAGTTTCTTCGCGTTTCGCTGATATTTTCAAGAGTTATGGCTCTTTGTTCCTGAAATCTCATTGAATTGGAACTTGTCCGGGCTGGATCTTTGTTAATATTGTATGAACAATTATGAAATTTGCATGATATGTGGCCAACGCTCCATAGTTGTGCAGCGTGAAGTTTCTCTGCGTTTCACGGATTTGCACTAGTTATGGCCCTTCGTTCTTGAAATCTTTGTGAATTAGGTTATATGTTTCGCTTATATTTTCAAAAGTTATTGCCCTTTGTTACTGAAATCTTTGTGAATTGAGACTTGTTCAGATTCTACGAGGCATGGCAAAAAAGTGATTGAAATAGAATTTTTATAATTATCCAAATTAGGCTTCCACCGACCAATTCAGAAAAGACAACAATGGAGGGGCAGTGTCAGACTAAACTGGGATGGGGGGAGGGGGGCATACAATTAAGCAATCTGTGATTGCTTCTTTACTGCGTTGAATTTCCTATGACAGGCATTAGCATTCATGGTGTTTGCTATCCATTTATCCTGCCCATATAGCTCTTCTCTCGGCTTGTCTAGAACCGTTATCATGATTGGCAAACGATCTATGTTATTTCTCATGATTGGAAAAACAATGTCATCCTCCATATGCTGGGCTGTGCTGTACACCAGCCCTGCATGAATGCGAGGGGTTTTCAACGATTATGTATAAAAAATAGCAGCCAATCATGGTGGATTATGTCCCCGAACAACATAATCCACTATTACTTGTCATGCTTGCTCTATTAGACCTGAACGGGAATTCCCTTTTACGGATGCTTCGGCTTTTGGAGAAATTTGACATCACCGTTCTTCTGAATATGACCTTTTCTCTTTTTCTCCTAAACAATTGAACAGACCAACATATCTAGGACGGGATCTGACACCAGATGAATTTAAAGAGAAACTAGCAGCATTGCAACGAGAATGGGAAGGAGGTGCCTCTCATGCAAGCATCAAACTTATCATGGCAGACACTGCAAGTAATCGACGTGGATGGGTGAGGGGGAAACCAATGAGAGACATTATAAAGTCGTTCCTTAGCTTCACTGAGGGAACTTTTGTAAGTACATATAATATTCATCAAATCTCATATGAGTAAAGTAATGTTAAGATCAAACTCCAACTAGCCTGTCAACCGTGTTTGTTGCTATGGGACACAATTAAGAATATTGATGTTGTAAATCTGGAGCTTTATTTTCAAAACCATCATTGGAAGTAGTCGAAAAACAGAATACAGTTGATACAATGAGCGTGAAAAACTGCTATTGGTGGAAGCCTATTTTCTCTATGCTTGGTTCTCCATTTTCTTCAGACTGATAGGTAGGATATGGAATAGTAGCTTGTGAGAAGCTGACCTTGTGTTATTAGACATGTATGTCGCATACAATGTATAGAGCTCCATCTGTTGACTATTGCATTGTTTATACTTGACAGATTCTTGATGACTTCTATGCTATTGTACATCCTGAAGACCCTGAGAAAGGCAGGCAAGATGTTTTACAGAAGGCAGAGAGCGTGTTCGCAACCGTGGCAGGGATCTTGAATGATGCAGTGCGAGTATGTATCTTAAGTTGATAACAGTTAATACAATGAGAAATATTGTTGAATATGGATTGTCAGTAGTGATTTCTTCTAACAGCCTATCTTCGGAATAATTTGTTGCGATTTGTGTAATACACATAGCTAGCAATAGCAACTTCTGTTCGCCTATTCTCTCTTTAACCTCGCTACCTTTGCAACATATTGTAACGTTAACAATTCAGGAAGCTGGTCCGACATGACGTCATAATGAAGGAAAGATAACTGCTGGAGGATTTTCAGTCGACATGCCTTCACATTCATTGTCCCCCGCTACTTAGAAGGGTTTGCTTAGAAACACCGGTGTCCGTGATTCCGTAATTCCGAGATTCCGTAAGATTTTCTTGTCCGGACAATAACTCGTGAACGATTTAACTGATCAACTTCAAACTTGGGGTGTGCCTTGACATTGGTGAGAGGACGGTTGGGATTGTTTTTCAGCAATGTGCGTAATCCAATATGGCCGCCGTCAGCCATATTGGAGCAGTTGAGTTTTGTCTGGACAATAACCAGGGAACAATTCAACCGATCTACTTCATACATGGGAAGTGCCTTGACATTGTTGAGGGGAGGATTGGGATTGTTTTTCAAGGACGTGCTTAATCCAATATGACCACCTTCAGCCATATTGGATTTCATTGGATTTTAAGCAGTTTCATCTTGTCCGGACAATAACTGGAGTACGATTCAACTGATTCACTTCAAACTTGGGGAGTGCCTTGACATCAGTGAGAGAACGGTTGGGATTGTTTTTCAGCAATGTGCATAATCCAATATGGCACCCAACTGCATCTTACTAACACAAATAAATGTAGTGTTCCCCGCACCAGCACTACTACTTATACTGTATACCGTCACTGTCAACACCGTAAAAATATTTCAATGCAACAGCTACCTGACTTCTGTGGGATGCATCGCTCATCAGATATATGTCCGTTATCAGATCACTCTCTTCATCAATGATATAAGATATCATCGACCAAAAAAAATCGACCATAGAGGTCCATGTCCGCCGCAGCAGCAGCGCCAGTTATGGTGGATGTAATCCACCATAACTGGTGCTGCTAGCGGGGGACATGGACCTCTACGGTCGATTTTTCATACTGGAAATGCCGAGATTTCTAAAGCAGCTAGATGACAAAATATTAAAAATAAACTGGACTGCATTTGGTAGATTGTTTGGTTACCCTTACTGAATTTTGGTTACCCTTACTGAAGGTGTCAAACAGAAAATCTAAAAACCTTTAAGAAAATTAAGCATATTTTACTTTTGTAGCATGTCAACTTTGGAATTCTACATCAATTGCTAATGTTCAAAACATTACTTTAGGGGCCAGACATGAACTCACTGGACCTTTTACAAGCCCTAGAGAAGAAGGTGGCAGTGGTGAAAGGCAAAGGAACCAAATCAAAATCGGTTTTGACATTCGTGAAGGTGAGAAAATTGAACAGTGTGTTACAGTGACAATGACATGATTGAATCCATTTGTACGATTTAGTCGTTATCATGTATGGAATGATGGAGCAACATACTGTTAGCGTTGTTGGCAAGGAGGATAGAGGGTGGATGAAGAGGATAGAGCATCGTCTAGCCATAACTGTCATGAGCTAGTTGCCATGGGCATATGTTAGCAAATGGAAATCGCTCTGCAGGGCCTTGCATTGAAAAGTAAATGGAAACTGCTATGCAGGGCTTTGAATCTATAAATTAAAAAAATATGTGTGGCTTCCATATATAGGGCTGTGACATGTCAATCTATGAATAATTCTTTGAGCGTTACGCATATGCCAATGATGTTTTTGAGATCTGGATTTAGCCAGAGTCTCTTTAGTATGCTGTGGGGAGAGAGCAGGAAGTGTCGACTTTGTCACGGATTAACCTTACATCGCAGAAAGTAGTTCCAGAGAAATCAGCATAGAGGATCGTTAGTCGTTGACAGGCTTCTGTATGCCTGTAAATAGTCAGTTACCATATAATTGGTCCCTTATGTGTATTAAATATTACTCTGTTGATTGTTTTTCCCTAAGATATTAGATTAACCCAGATTCATGCACACTAAAAGTATGGGAGACTGGTATGGACACGCTATCAAGGATTGGCCTCAGCTTAGAGAAATACAGTTCAGCTGGTTAGGTGTCCATGTGATAAGAGATGGACTCCTTCCATAGCTGCAGGAGCTGTACATGTATACATTCTACTGAATGAGAAAGCCAGGCCAAAACGAGGTCCTCACATGAACTACATGTAGCACTGGGGATTTGCTTTATACTGCAGTATACATGTATATGTATCTGCTAACTGAAATATTCTGAGATAGATTCAGTACTTCATTCTACATGTATATAGTACACTCAAGCAATTTTGACAGGACAGTAAACTTATTCTACATTATGAGCACCAGTTTACTATTATATGAATCATGATGTCAACAAGGTACAAGTAAACCTTTGTTGATTGTCAAACAATAAAGTTCTGCATTTTCTCCATCATATTAGGAACACCAACATTTCAACAAATTTGGTAGGATGTGCAGCAATCAGCTGTTTGACTAAAAAACTCTTCGAGTTTGGTGAAGAGTGCTGTAGGCTTGTAGATTATCTTCTCTGTTTGGTACATTTGTGATTCTTTGTCTCAGTTGAACAGATCCCATTCAAATGCTTCAAGTTTACTTTTAAAATTTTCTACAAGTTAAAATGGATATTATTTCCAAAACGTATGTTTCATTTTGGACCTCACAATTTAAATGTCTTCATCCGAATAGTTGTGATTTCTTTGCCCAAGCTGTTGGCAAACCTGTTCTGGCTAAAAATACTCCAATTTCGTTATGAAGATATGGCAGAAAACGAACTCAACCCTCTCATTGCTAACATTTATTGGAGTGTTTTATTTTTCTCCACTAACTCCTTTTTTAAAGATTCAGAGTTGAACCTGCTCAATGATTAGGGTACGAGCAGGCGCTAGTTGCCTACCAAAAGTATATGTAGTTCCAGCAATTCATTGTAATTGCCACAAGTTGGTATGAGCCAGCTGACTTGCCCCCAGTAACCCAGCTACCAGATCTCATTAAAGCCCATGGGCTCTAGTTCAAAATGAGTATAAAAATGCTATGTAGCTTTGCGACCAAAAGACTGATATCTCAAGAATAGAGAATTATATAGTGTTGATGGTTGGCAAACAGAGAGAAGTACCAATCCAGAGGGCAACTATGTATATTTTATTACGGTTGGCTTCCGTTTTATTTCATGCACAGTGGAACTATTGCGCAGGGTCTAATTGAAGAGATAGCCGTGGTATGAATTGTCTATAGGAGGCTCCTGGACTAAAGTCGATAACTCAGTAACATTGGTGATTTCAGCCAAACCTGGGCAAGGTGGTGGAGTGAGCAAGATGCATCTTCCACACCATGTACCATTTCCTTAGATATTTTAGTGTAAATTCATGGTGTAATTACATGTTTTATTGCCATTATTAATTTACTTACTTTCGTTATTTTCTTTATAGTTGGATAATTTTGACATTCCACATGAATCACTAAAGAAGAAACTAGGAGTCAAAGATAGAGAACCACCGGCCCTGAGAATTGTCATGGAGAATTCCATCATGAAGACATCGTACATTGTTGGCGATGGGGAAGTGATACATGGGAGAACAACCAACTTGTTTGACTCCGTCATTCTCCTTCTCGCTGTATATTACGTCATGGACTTGCAATATCCTGAAATATATGGCCAGTTACTTGGCTTTTTGCAGCAGTATATACTAGATGAGCCTTATACCTATTTCAAGGGATCAAATTTCCAGATGCTCTCTGCTAAGATGAAACTCAACTGATATGGTACTATTTCATGACGAAAATTCAATGTTGATATTTTTCTAGCTCTGCGGGGGTTTGTAGAACTTCCCTTGAACTTGACTCATGATGTAAGTGAAGTTTCTTTCCACTTTGGAAGGATTTCAAAGTTTAAGATTGACTTTTGAACAGTTGAACAATTTACATAAATCTTTCATAATACATGGTTTGGAAATATAATATGTTTGCGTTGCAATAGGACCATTGCGAGATAAAGAGGTGAATGCTGTGTAACATCATCATTGTGCAAGGTGTCTGGCCGAAATACTATATTATTTTATTTGCAGACTTTTACTAGTGAAGTCTTTAACTTGCAGATACCTATTTAACTTTAGGACAATGTATTTTTAAAGTTACTATGGTAACTATTTTAAGGTATCAGTGTTAGAGTATTGTCCTGTTTCACCTTCACAATGATTTGTTTTCACACCTTTCACAGCTTTATTACATTTTGTATGTTGCAAATTTATGGTGAAATTGGAAAAAATCCTTTTTGGTCAGTGTAACCTTGCACAGCTCAATTTTTTATTTTTGCTTTTCAGTTTCTCAAAATCAAAAATTGAAATTCGACTGTCAATTTTCAATTTTCATTTTTTGTTTCTCGTCTCAAAATAAAAAAATGAAATTTGACCGTCAATATTCAATTTTCATTGTTTGTTTCTGTTACCTTAAAATAAAAAAATGAAATTTGACTATCAATTTTCATTTTCCAAAGAAATAAAAAATGAAAATTGTAAATTGCATCGACTTGTGCGATTTTAATTTTCCGATTTCAGCTTTTGACTTGCCAAAACGACGCATGCGACACTGGTATATGTAGTCGTTTTTATCTTTACGGCACGTAGCAGATGCACGTGGAACAGTATATACGTGGAATATGCCAGCTTATGAATATGAGCGTCAAATGAGAGACGAGATGCAAGTCATGAACTCAATTACAGATTTGCGTCATAAAGAGGATTTTTGTATCTTGACAAGTCAAAAGTTGAAATCGAAAGATGAAAATCAGACAAGTCGATGCAATTTTCAATTTTTATTATTTCTGAAAGTGAAACCGAAAAATGAAAATTGAAAATTGATGGTCTAATTTCATTTTTTGATTTTGAGGTAGCAGAAAGAAAAATTGAAAATTGACAGTGAAATTTCATTTGAGAAAGCAAAAACAGAAAAATGAAAATTGAACTGTTTAAGGTTACACGGACCCTTTTTGAATGCACGAATGTTACGGATTTTTACGAATGCAACTTGCCAAGAACTTGCAGAATTTTCATCATTATTGGGAGCAGGGAGAATGAAGTAATTATGAATTGAATGTATTTTTCGGATTATGCATGGCAGCAATTTTCTGTTCCTAGCTAAAGTTGTAAACCTGCTAAACCTTAAACGCAGGTGTTTTCTAAAAACATGTTGAAATGTTAATAAAGTGTTGCAAGCCTATAGACGTGTCTGTCTGTTTATTTTACTAACGCGCAAACATGTTTATGTTCGCTTACAATAAACGCAGTAACGCGTTTACCATAGGGGGTGGAATAAACGTCATAACGTGTTTGACTGGCCCTGCATAAACACTAAAACGTGTTCATAAAGTGTTGCAAGAAAGTGTTTATTTTAGCGTTAAACTATAAACGCTTCTTGTGAGAGTGCATGTTACCAAATAAGCGAATAGTGAGCGCTGAAGACCCATTAACTTACCTGGAGAAAGAGAATTCCTTTTCTTAATGATGTATTCTGTTCATAAAAAGGCGAATGAGGTTACAATTATTAACCCTCCTTCGCCGTGCCCTTTTTATGCAGACCATGTTTGGGGTTTGTTATTCAGTTGTTAGGTTCTTGCCCAAACATGCCTCTGAGTGTTAAAAGACAATACGGTCTGTCAGAATTGTCGCCTCCAGGAACTGTCCCCAGCGACCAGCTATAGCCGCTGTTAGACAATCAATATGAATGACCCCCAAGAGGGTAACGGGTCGGACCGCGGCAACCGTTAAAACAACAATTTACTCTAACTGACCGACTAAAGTTCTAAAACAAACATTGTCACTATATGCAGAACAATTTGTATGCGAAATATATCAATACCACATATGCTTTCTCCCACTTAAGTTTGGTCCCCAAACTTCGAAATATATGGATATCATTTCATTAGTATATCATTTGAGAGAACAATTAAACATGCAGTTATATAGGGAAGTTGGAAAAATACAATATGTGTAAAAAGTACTGTACAATGAAAAAAAAAAATAATTTACAGCAATAGTCTATATATAGTCATCACAAAAATAATAAGATCAGGTTACATCCTTTTATTATCCAACAGTAGATTCAGAGAAAATTTTCGTGTATTCCATACTAGGGCGGATGCGAATTGACGAAATATAGCAGCAATGTTGCAAGCATAAAATTAGCGCTGGCAACCTACTTTTTGGACATGTCTAGAAAATTTTGATTGGAAACATGACAGTGGCAAGGCGGAAGGCACACTGGCAGTTCAAATGAAGAGCTATGATGACGTAATAACAAACACACGCAACATGGTCGTTTCATAATTTGTCTTAGACGATACGCAGTGCAAGGGTTTATGGAAATGTTTTTGTTTTGATGAGAACGAAGATTGGTTGCGGTAAAGTCATTCCATGTCAGAAATAAACGAGGAAAAATGTATCCACACACTTCTATATCGGTTAAATATTTAGAAGCTTGAAAATGCCAGTACTTTGGACAAAGTGGCAAGTTCATCAGTTCTATCAAGGTGCAAGAATCGCCATTAGTGACTTCAAGCTTATTGGCCGTATGGTTTGCATGCGTTTGTTTGTACCGCTTCACGAAAAAGTAAATAACAATCAAAGTAAGAATACAAATTGCTAGAGTAGGTAACATGTCGTCCGATGGGTGAAAGGTGAACTTTGCGAAAATAGAGGTCGAAAAGATAGATGTTGTAGCAGACGTAAAGTACAGAGAACTATGTGTTACGGGCGCGGCTGACGTTTTGAGAGCCTGTTGGAGAACCAACACGGATGCAGATAATGTACGAAATTTGAAAAAGAGGACTGGTAACAAATCCTGATATTGCCGCCAGCCCTAAGGAGGCAAGAATAAGCAATGATGATGTCGAAAACAGGGAATCGTCAGTCTGTGACATCATCCAAAATTGGTTCGGCTAGAGACTGAAAAATGGTTTGGCCCTTTTTCGTTGCCTCTACCATACGATCCAGACTCGGGTGTGCCGCTTTGTCATTGGCAACAATTGTTGATAAATTATGTTCGAATATATGAAACGAAAGAATTGAGAAATCTAATGGGGCTTTAAGTAATGTATCGCCTTGAAGCTGTTGCAGGGTATCATCACTGAAACATTTCTGAAGTAGCACCAAATTTACTGGGTGTAACACGTCAACTTTATCGGCGCTATTATTTAGACAATCATTTAAACGAGGAGGGATATACATATGTTGTGCTATTACAGAGCATCTACATGGGATTTTAATAACACAGAAATTAGTAGTGTAGTGTACGACGAGCTGTAGAGCATTGCAGGGTTATGCTTGCGACATTAATCATCAACAAATGACCAGGATCCAAGTCGAAAACACTTGGTTTGGAAGCTTTTTGTAAAACGCGAAAATCACAGCTGTTATTAATACCGGTCTTGTTCTGGTCAAACAGTGACTGAACACACGATGGCTGTGAAGTTGAGAGAAATGGAAGCATGAAGGGGCAATGTCGTGTGTGGTGCTCAATACCAGAGCACAGGTTCAGTTGTGCCTGCGTTAATGTTGTCGAATACTGATTATTCGAAATTGTTGCAAAATAAGATGGAAGATCGACAAGACTAGAGGCATGTGTAGTGGACTTATTTAACGGGACTGGAAAGGATACAACTTCATATATTTAAGTTTTGAGAAACGGGTGGACAGGGGAAATTTAACTGTCACAAAAATGGACGTCCCCTTTCTAAGTGCTACAATATGTGGTGAACGATAAAAATGGCCTGGATTGAAAATATGTAACATAAATTGTGGATAGGACTTCGCTAGCTCTGCTTGAATAGTAGTATATGCTTGTTGAATGAGTTAGGGAGAAATGAGCAGGGGCGACAACTTGCCCTGCAGTAGTTCAAAAACAGATTGCATCACTTCTTCTAACCGAGTTTGCAGTAATGCCGACAAGTGAACTTGTGTTGCCAGAAATCGAGCTACCTGAATATCGAGATATCGAGATACTCGATTTTCTTTTTCTACCGTTTTCAAACTTTCAATTATGTCATCTCTTAGCTCAGTAATGGCATGGCGATTGTCTTTGAGACCAGCCATAAGATTCTCGGCGCGTTTGTCACTGGCAATCAT
Source organism: Hanleya hanleyi (assembly GCA_036873755.1). Lineage (NCBI taxonomy): Eukaryota > Metazoa > Mollusca > Polyplacophora > Lepidopleurida > Hanleyidae > Hanleya > Hanleya hanleyi. Next base: position 38,953 of record JAVTVY010005318.1, read on the forward strand.
ATAGGATTCCAACTGCTTCTGAGAGGAAACCATGGACTACGACCTTTCAAAGAGGAGACGTCTCTTTGAGTGGCCAATCCAAACAGCCCGCCAGCAATGTCCCCAATGAAGGGTAAGAGTGCCCTTCTGGACCTTGAGGTGCTCGGAGATCGGATGACCGCTTCAGGGAGCAACAATTTTATTCGATTGATAGTGTCATTCAAATGATGTTGCGAACTTAAGCGTATAGCATCTGCTTGTTC
>JAVTVY010005319.1:0-41216 GCA_036873755.1 Hanleya hanleyi
GATGATCTTAGCACAGGGTTTTCCACTGGGGAGAGTAGTGACGTCCTTCTCGTGATAACGGTGAAAAATAAGACTCGGGCCGCCCACAATGTTCTGCTTTAGACAATCATGCATGTCTGCATCTTTTGCTGTATCAGCGAGAAGTACGTAGCACACTCTTGAAAAAGATGGCGAAGCGCCAGACCCGGTAAACTCAAGCACTCCTTGAAGATGTCGACGTGCATTTGGCGACGAAAGAGTTGCACCATTTTCTCGGCCGCTTCCAGGAAAGGAACCACATCTAGGTTATTATACCATATGAGGAAATCTCGCAAGGTCTGCATATGTTCATCGTTCCATACCTGCTGTAGTTCCCGGTACGTGTCTTCCGGACATTCCACTTGCTTCAAATCATCAAAGAAGGCGTGCCGGGGTGGCAACTGTGTTTCCTGCAAACGGTCGAGCGATGATATATACGTGTAAGGAACCTCCCTTTGGTTTGTGCACAGTTATAGGCCTTGACCCACTGATCATAGCTACAATTAGGAGCTAAATAGTTCCGTACATCCAGGAAATGCAGTGATGTGGTAGTGAGGGCCATATGATTATTGATCTTCTTGATCACGGACTTGATGGTATTCGACTGGGCCAAGTAAGGGTAGAGAAATTCCTTCACCATGTTAAGATCGTATCGCCCCGAGTTGAAACCGAGCACCGGTAACTGACCTAGGTATTGTAGGAAGCGCACTTTCAATTTCTCCGCATACGGTTTCGGTAAAGGCACATCCTGCGACTGCAGAGGCTGCGACTCGGGCTCCGACTCGGACTCTTCATCGTCACTAAACGCTACACCCGGTATAGGAATCCGATCGTCCAGCTGGTCCAGTACGTCCTGAAACTTGGACACCAATAGTTCTGTACTAGCCGCACTGACTTGCTCTAAATACTCCATCATGCGGGTGATCAACTCATGGGAGTCCCCCGACGACACGAAACACACCGGTGCAGCGTCATAGCCGGGCACGTTGGTGGAAATGCTGACACTCAGGGGAATATGGCGCTGCGTCCACTGCGTTTTCGCTGAAAACATGTCCATGGGCTCCAACAGGGCCTCAAAATCGTAACACGCCCGGAAGGGAAAATAACGATCCGCCTCCGGTATCATCACACCCTCATCGGCCAGTTCCTGGAAAATAGTAGGCGTATTATGATACACTCCACCCGGATATACTCGCTTGACACTGTTGTCACAGATTTTCTCGTGGCGATGTAAGTTGTAAGACTGTTTAAACACACGATGGCATTGGGCACAACTGAAAGACTGAGCGTACTGGCTCATATTGGAGATCAGCGAAAAATGACTCACGCCATTGTGGTCGAACACATTGACTTTCATCGTAGCAGCATACCGTTCTGTTGAACGACGAACCAATTCAGCCACAAATGTATCCTCCTCCTCGCATCGTAATCGGTATACAAAGATATTGATGTCGAACAGTGTTTCCACGTCATCCAAATTCTTGAACGGCACTCCACGGAAGTGCCGCTTATCCAAGTCTTGCTGCTGTAAATACTGTTCCCAATAGTCATCGGCCACTGTGTCACAAGCCTGGGGGTTACACTCGTCCACATGCACGGCCAAACACCGAAACAGACATTTCCGGTCTTTGTAGGGCCCCTTTCTCCCTCCTGTTAATGCATACAGGCCGGGTCGATGAAGCAACCACGGAGGTAGTAGTACAGGAGCACCGATAGGATGATCTCTCATTTTCGTGACGAAAAATGTGACGTTGGTCACCATTTCCACAAGCCATTGGGTATTGGGGCGTTGCAACCGGGCCCATTCCAATGGATCCAACGTAGTCAATTGGTCGATGAGTGGCTCCAGAGAAATCGCATCCGTCACCGTGAACGGCTGATCAAACACATAGGTATTATTGCTGGGATAATAATACCGCACCTGATCCGTCTCCTTGTGCCGTAAAATGTACCCGAATGTCATATTCAACTTGAACGCTGTCACCTGATCTCTGAAAATGTTCTCGGCATAGGTAGACAGATACGTGAGGTCCTGCAGCCGAAAGTTATACAAGTCCAATAGACGACGGTCACGGTGAAAACAATGGCGTATGGTAGCCCAGTGACGTTGATAAATGTCCCTGACACGCTCGTCTTCAGGCAAGACTTCAACCGGAGGTGCTGCTGGGTCCCAGGGAAAATCTTCTCCACGTCTCATGCTTTTCGTCTCATACAACCGGATAGGCAAGCAGACAGACAGGCAAGGCTGGCAGGCGGGTCAGGTAAGTCAGATTGAATACACCCCTACCCTAAAAATCGACTCCTTTTATACGTTTTTCTACAATCCGCCATCTTGCACCCATCACCCACCATCCACCACAGATCCCACCATCCACCACAGGCGGCCATCTTGCACCCAGCACCCACCATCCACCACAGGCGGCCATCTTGCACCCAGCACCCACCATCCACCACAGGCGGCCATCTTGCACCCAGCACCCACCATCCACCACAGGCGGCCATCTTGCACCCAGCACCCACCATCCACCACAGGCGGCCATCTTGCACCCATCACCCACCATCCACCACAGGCGGCCATCTTGCACCCATCACCCACAATCCACCACAGATCCCACCATCCACCACAGGAGGCCATCTTGCACCCATCACCCACCATCCACCACAGGCGGCCATCTTGCACCCAGCACCCACCATCCACCACAGATCCCACCATCCACCACAGGCGGCCATCTTGCACCCAGCACCCACCATCCACCACAGGCGGCCATCTTGCACCCAGCACCCACCATCCACCACAGATCCCACCATCCACCACAGGCGGCCATCTTGCACCCATCCACCACAGATCCCACCATCCACCACAGGCGGCCATCTTGCACCCAGCACCCACCATCCACCACAGGCGGCCATCTTGCACCCAGCACCACCATCCACCACAGATCCCACCATCCACCACAGGCGGCCATCTTGCACCCAGCACCCACCATCCACCACAGATCCCACCATCCACCACAGGCGGCCATCTTGCACCCAGCACCCACCATCCACCACAGGCGGCCATCTTGCACCCAGCACCCACCATCCACCACAGATCCCACCATCCACCACAGGCGGCCATCTTGCACCCAGCACCCACCATCCACCACAGATCCCACCATCCACCACAGGCGGCCATCTTGCACCCAGCACCCACCATCCACCACAGGCGGCCATCTTGCACCCAGCACCCACCATCCACCACAGATCCCACCATCCACCACAGGCGGCCATCTTGCACCCAGCACCCACCATCCACCACAGATCCCACCATCCACCACAGGCGGCCATCTTGCACCCAGCACCCACCATCCACCACAGGCGGCCATCTTGCACCCAGCACCCACCATCCACCACAGGCGGCCATCTTGCACCCATCACCCACCATCCACCACAGGCGGCCATCTTGCACCCAGCACCCACCATCCACCACAGATCCCACCATCCACCACAGGCGGCCATCTTGCACCCAGCACCCACCATCCACCACAGGCGGCCATCTTGCACCCAGCACCCACCATCCACCACAGATCCCACCATCCACCACAGGCGGCCATCTTGCACCCAGCACCCACCATCCACCACAGATCCCACCATCCACCACAGGCGGCCATCTTGCACCCAGCACCCACCATCCACCACAGGCGGCCATCTTGCACCCAGCACCCACCATCCACCACAGATCCCACCATCCACCACAGGCGGCCATCTTGCACCCAGCACCCACCATCCACCACACACACACACGCATGCGCACACGCCCCAATACCCCTCAATTGTGACGTCAAAACAAGTTCTGCGCATGCGCAGTGAGGCGCTAGTTTGCCGATTTACTCTTTGTATACTACTGAGAATATCCGCGTCCATAATCCAAAGACCTATTCCATATTCCATATAACAGTATTAGCACCAAATTCAAAAAAAATCATTGTATACAAAAACATAGGCTTGTTTCCTGCAAGACAGAAGCGGTCAACAGTTTTCAATGATGCCGGCAAGACATCATGATGTTCCAAAAATATCAAATCCGTATCGCTGATCAGTATTCTTAATCCATAATATTCGTTGTAAAGTCGTCATCTAAAGAATGATGTATCTCAGTCACGCTTTGATTGTGACTGTTCATATGAGTACCATGAGGATCTTGAAGTACATGGATTCATACGGCCCCTAGCCCCGGGTTAAGCGAATTAGACACAAGTTACGAAACGTAGCGCCATAGATCTTGCACGCTACGTTTGTATTTTGCAATCAGCATGCGATATGTATCGCCAAATTTGAGAAACTTCGAGTGGAGGCGCTTGGTGGAATAGCCCTGTTTTATAAGTTTCTGCAACAAAGTTTTGTGACGTTGATTAAAATCATCACATTTAACACAAGATCTAGCAAATGCTACTAAGCGAGATATGTATACGCCATATATCATCTTTTACCCCTGTTGCAACCACGAAAACTTCGAAAGATCGTTTCCATCGCCGCCATCTCGTCGCGCACGTTGTTGCATCACCCGTCGGGTCGAAGTTTGATATTCCGCCAATTTCAACATTTGTCGCCATTTTTCCGATCTAATTTAATGTCCCCAGCGTTCAGTTCAGTTTCCTCGTCGCCAATGTAGAATATGAATATCAGATGGCACTCGATGACAACAGATTGAACTCAAATCATATCGAATCAAATCAACGATAACAGTATTCCATGACATGCGGTCGTTACACACCGACTTCCGGTTTCCAGAACATTCTGTACGAGCGCGTACAATGTACTATCAATGACCCGTATCACTTCCAATGTTAGACATGTAAAAGCGAAACACTACAGTAACCATCTCGGTCATCTATATGCGGTAAGACTGACCCTGGGATCGTGTGTATCCATGTTCAGCCTACTTTCGGCAACTGCAGGAGGGAATTCCCGTAAATCAATACCACGTGACTTCGTCAGCCAATCAGCTAAAGTCTACCGACGTAACCCCAACGTAACTCGCCATTTTCGAGTCATGTGATGAACTACTTGTTCAAAATTTCAGATCCACCACACCTCTAGGATGATACGAAAGCTATAAATACCTGTTTATTTTGTAAGCCCAGGCAATATCTGTTTCAGAAGTGGTGTAAAAACCTGTAATTTATCAGATTTCTCGGGTCTGTTCTCCGCCGGAGGAAGGCCGAACAGAATCCGGTAAAATACTGGATATCGCTCCGCGATAATGGAGACACGATTCGCAAGCCATCTTATGGATGGCGAAGTGTACGCAAATGTAACTCGAGCGTCAACCAATCCTGAGACTCTTCATAGTGCATTGAAGGGAACATTAATGGGAGAGAATATTTGGTTGGCTCAACCGAATCACACGCCGCGCTGGTGGGGTGTCCTTTCATGTGGCCGCGGTCCCGACATTGTGTCACCATAATACGGGGTAGATATATGGACTGGTCTTCGGTGTACACATTAGGATAAGCAGAGACGGCGAGCCTATCCCCCCTCCCCGACTACAAGTGGATTAGTCCAGATGCGACCGTGATTTCATAATGCTATTTAATGTTCATGACATGGTGCTCAAAACACCAACTTCACAATTCAAATGCGTAATATCCTATATAGCGACATGTACGATTGGGGAGCGTTGACAGATATTAATTTATTAAGATTGTTAAAAGAGATTGACAGTTCCGCATCAAAAATATTTTACCCGGGAACTTCTTCTACCAACTGCAAGCAAAACATTTTACCCTAGGGTAAATTTTTCAACGGTAATTCCACTATTTCGACATCGGCCAAGAAAAATGGCGTCGACAACTCCAGGAAGCGGAACAGACGAGAGAACAAAAAGCAAAAGACCCAGAGGTAATATCTCTAGAAAAGGGAGAAGAGTAGCGAAGAGCAATCCTATGTCATTTGTTTTATGTCACGAACAATCACGACGGCGTAATAAATTCCTAGTAACTGCATGATAGCAGTGTTGCTGAACAACAACAACACGATAATTTTAGGAAAACGGAATTTGGAATTTTCGTTAGCTTCTGAGATTCCATTAGTTGGTCGGCACTAACACTAACAGAATCAAGGTCAGTTCTGTGTTTTCTTCGAAGGACATCGTATTCTCCGAGCTGCACACGAAATAAAACTGCGGAGAATAGTAGTAAAATATACCGTACCGGTACCCCCCCCGGTATCTTGTTTTGCACCAGATCGGTCTTTCTTCGCCGTTTATTGACAAATCCAATGATGTTTTAGACACAACTATCCAAAACCGTGTAGCGACTCCAACAGATATGGACATGTCATTTATCTGGTCTATTCAAATAATGGGGGATTATTCAAAACAGTGAAACGATGTAGTGGGGAGTAGCTATTCTGTTAGACAAGGGTATCCCAGCAGCCTTTGCGGCGCTGCCTGACAACTATCGCGTGGGCTAAAGAAAGGCATAGCGACGTATTCACTTAGCCCAGGCAGACCGCGCTTCTCGCCGTTAAATCGTATTTCCTCGACGTTTGCGGCTGGCAATCGTTTGGAATCGAAAAGATATTGTTAATAAGGTAACATTTAACAGCTGAAAGGATCAATTGTGTGGTAAAGACTCCAGGAAAGAGTAATAAACAGCTCTAAATAACCCTCAACAGTGAGCTACAGGGCGCTAACCCAGCCGTTAAAATCCTGGGGTTAACACAGCGGCAACACCGTTATTGTCGGCATATAGCACGGATAATCTGTTTTAATTTCCCCCCATAAAGCTGTTAATTATCCATATTCAATGATTGACTTATTACATGATTGACTTAATGATCAGGAAATAGTAAATAACGCAGATATATACTTGTTTTAGTAAAATTCCTTCGGTTATATATAAACTGAGTTTTCATGACAATCTCAGACCATATTCACAACTAGCACGATGAGTTACGAATATTCAGATAATCTGCCAGGTGAGGCAAAGACAAGATATCAGTCAAAACTCTCGCTTGATTGACTGTTTATACAGAAAATTTACCATACGGTTATAAGCCACGGATACAGACTCCTCCATGCTGATGTTAATCATTTAATAAGTCAATCATTGAATATGGATAATTAACAGCTTTATGGGGGGAAATTAAAACAGATTATCCGTGCTATATTCCGACAATAACGGTGTTGCCGCTGTGTTAACCCCAGGATTTTAACGGCTGGGTTAGCGCCCTGTAGCTCACTGTTGAGGGTTATTTAGAGCTGTTTATTACTCTTTCCTGGAGTCTTTACCACACAATTGATCCTTTCAGCTGTTAAATGTTACCTTATTAACAATATCTTTTTGATTCCAAACGATTACCAGCCGCAAACGTCGAGGAAATACGATTTAACGGCGAGAAGCGTGGTCTGCCAGGGCTAAGTGAATACGTCGCTATGCCTTTCTTTAGCCCACGCGGTAGTTGTCCGGCAGCGCCGCAAAGGCTGCTGGGATACCCTTGTCTAACAGAATGACTGACAAATGACAGTTTAACATCCAGCTCTGACGCAAAGCAGTACAAGGTGATTTGTGGCCGGTTAGTTCAACAAGCTAAAACCCTACTGACATTTATTTTTGTGATATTGACAACATAGGGTTTAGCTGTCGAATTGAAAATTCCTATCGGCTCCTCGACCTGACTCAGGCTTGGCGGATTTCTGTTTAAAAAATTCAATGTGGCCAGCAGGCCTCGTCATTTGGGGAGCGCTATAACGCTCGCGCACCCAATTTTTGAGTTAGGTGCGTGGAAATTCGCGCACCTCACGTTATGCATCTTGAAGATCTGCAAACTGCCTTCTGTGAGCTTTAATTATTCCAAAATCTTTTCTCAATCAAAAGGCGGTCGACACCTTCCCGGAACAAGTGTCTGTGACTTTTGTCAAGAAAGCAACGGCACCTAGCCATTTTTCTGACACTCTCCTGTCGTTGAGGTACATTTGGTAATGCATTACAAATGGCCGCCTCCTTGTCGTCGGTTGTCAGCGTGATATTCTTCCTTGCTGGCCTTGACGATGTCCTTAAATGTGCAGTTAAAAAATTCCCTGCGATGGGGCACCGGCAGGGTTATTGGGTGCAAGACAGAGACGCACAACGGCACAGAAAATGTGGTTGAGATTTGGTGCAAAACATGTGCCAGGCATGCAGACAAGATTTTGACGTCTTTAATAATTGATTAAAGGATTTTTGTCTCCATAAAACACAATATCCATTGCATGTAATTATGTTGATGAACGTTACTGGTACAACTTAAGCACCGATAGTATTGCAACTTGCAAGCCTAATTTATGCAGGTATCCAATCATACAGACTTGAGATACTGTATTGGTATGTAAGTATCACTCTCCTTGGCATATTTAGGAGGACGATTGTTGGGAGAGTGAATCACACTCCTCGGCACCTTTAGGGGGACTATTTTTGGCTCTCCTGAATATCGCAAACGGCGAGGCCTGGGCCAGTGGCTTAGCTAGCGACCCGTCCGCCCGTCAATTTGGACGGGTGACTTTTTCAAACAACTGAAAATGACGGGCAGGCGAGAACTCATGATGGGCGGAATAATCAGATTAATTCAATTAAATAGACGGGCAATATACTCAAATAGCCCCTTTAATCAGCGTAAGCTAATTCTTCCTTTCATTATTAACATCGTTGGGTTGTTTCACGTCTACGCTGGTCGGTCAGCATGGCTAAGGTGCGTAGAATTTCCCCCAACTCGTGCTCCATGTTGATGGTGTTTAATACCGCTCCATCTCGCGTAGCCGAGGGCTCCCGATTCGCGAATGAACTTGCGCGAGATAACACTAATGGCGGATGACAGCGACAGGAGCGGTTCGCATGATTTTGTAGATTTCTTTGCCAGAAATGGTTCCTATGCCATTTCCAGCGATCTAGGACCCCAGAGCTGACCCCGGCCTGAAGTGCGGGGATTGTGGACGGGCACTTTCTAAATTCTGGCTAGCACACTGAATGTGGCCTACCGTTTTGCACTCAAATGAATAGAAGACATATTTGTCAACTTCCCTGGGCATGAACCCATTTATCCTCTGTCCATCTCCTTTCCCTCAGTGGCCGAGTGGTCTAAGGCGCTCGAATTCGCTGGTGATCGCTAGCCTCACACCGCTGAACCGGCACAGGTTCGAGCCCAGCTGCTCTATGTGTGAAAGTGAAAGTCTGTCAGTTACTTGCCGAAGGGCAGTGGTTCTCTCCGGGTACTCCGGCTTCCTCCACCAACCAAACTGACTGTCACCAAATGAGTGAAACAAACTTGAGTGTGACATTGAGCCAAAATTCCCTCCTTCCCATCTCCTTTCATTTCCATAAACAGCAAAAGAAGAAAAGTTAACAGGCATGATCTTCCAACAACGAAATTGGTAACCAAAGATCAGTCATGCGCGTGCTGCCATCTAAGTTCAAGATTACACGAGTCGAAAAATGGGATCACCTCAGTCGACCCAGTCATTTTAATAGAGAGATATAAAATCTTGTAAATTACATTTTCGGGCATGTTCCTTCTATTATATGTGATACCGATAGTTAAAATTTTAGATTCAAATGTAGATAATGTGAAAGCCTTATAATAGAGCCGTTCGAACTATCCTGCTCACAATCCCAAAATTTACAATCAGAAAGCTTAGAAAATGGGTTTTCCTTCTCATTCACCACTCGTGTTATACAGCAGGACTGAGAGATTTCACATGGTAATTTCGCTGGAACCTCTTTCTCGCTGAGGACCTATTAACTATGTATTCAAAAGTTTCAGCAATGTACATCATCAACACTTTACATACATATACACATGAGAAATAAACTTAAAAACTTTTTTCCAGGTGGAGGGGGGGGGGGGGGGAATTTAGGTTTTATTGTCATCCTTGTTAGCATTCCTCAAACTTATTTGTGTATTTTTACAGATACAAAGTTCAAGCAGCAGAAGTTACCCGCCTGGCAACCCATACTCACCGCCAGTACTGTGTTACCTGCCTTCTTTGCTATTGGTATAGCATTCATACCTCTGGGTATAGCACTACTAGTCACATCTAATAATGTAAGTCTATCAGTATAACATTTATCGATTGTACATGTATATAGACATATACATGTAGCAATGTATTATTTATTACACATACACACAGTTGCATAAAGCACTACTAAGGCTACACATCATTGAAAATATTTCTTTGAACGCTACACAATTATCTACTTTTCAAAGTCTTAACCCCTACAGGAGCTTGTGTGGATAATACTGTCTGATCAAGATTATTTTGTAAAATATGACAGTGTTTATTAAAATATTTAATATTGATGTTTTTTTAACACAGTGGGGTGTGAAAATGAGATAATTGTATGCCCCATCAATGTGGAGGCTGAAATAAACAAGTTTTATTCAATAAAAATCACTTACTTGGTCGAACGATTTTTACCCAGCAACGCTTATTTAAAAAAAAGAGAGATTCATCTCTGGAGTTAGTTCTGGTTATTCAAGCAACTTGAAACTTTGGATGAAATCATCTTTTCTGCAAAATTTCATGATCATAGAAGGGTTAGAACTATATCGTGTGATGAAATCACACTTTTAAGACCCTTGTCTCCCCTTAAGAGAGAGATGAAGAATGAGAGTTATCACAGTGTTGCCATTTTACGCGGCTTAGAATTATATTATGGGACCCAGGTACAAATTTGCAGTATTAAACTTTCATTGTAAAATAATCTTGATTGTTGGATTACAGATTAAGCCACGAATATTCTTTGATGTTTTATTACAGATTAAAGAAGTAACCGAGGACTACACATTCTGTTTAAAGACGGGTACAAATGAAACATGTGCAGATGTACTGAAGAACTCCAATATCACTGGTATCATGTGCAGCTGTCAAGAAACAGTGGAGTTACCAGAGGCATTTGAGGCATGTACATTTTACTCATGGGATAACTGATTACAGCAAAAGTTTTAAACTAAAGGGAAAACACTGGGACCAATTTGATGAAAGCTCAGGTTGGCAATTTTCACACTTGAATCATTAAGTGCACTTGGAAAGATCCGTTGACTAAAGTCTTTGAAAGTTCACTTAGACCTGAAATCGCACCCAAGTGTGGTCATGCTTCCCTTGAAAACATTCCCAGAAAGACTCTTTACATAACCAGTATGAAGGGAGACCAGTGCAGGTCTGGTTCATGTGCCCATGCATCATAATGCACGTATGAGCAGCTTTCGTCCTAGCTCACAGATCAGAAATGGCACAAAGATTTATTTGGCACTTGAAAGTCTAACGCTCGTCATCTTACGCATCTTAGTACTGCACCTGTTTTGTACGCACACATGTATACTACTGCGCGGATACTATTCATTATCATATTGCACAAAAGAGTTACTAAAAGGCCTCTTCAAAGATCATTTCGCGAAAATCGCCCTTGTAAAGTGAGGACATATATGAAACTGGCCCCTCGCATTCTGACTAATTGCTTTGAGGCTAATTTTCCTGGATGACAAAATTCGAATTCACATGCTTTGTTTATACCATTGGCATTGTTTAGTGGCATGTATAGAAATGTTGACAAGATTGATTAATATTCACAGGGAGATGTCTACCTCTATTATGGCCTCTCCAACTTCTACCAGAACCATCGGCGCTATGTGAAGTCCCGTGATGATAGTCAGCTCAAGGGAGATGCCATTGCAATAAATGACCTGAATACGGACTGTGAACCTTTCAAGACGTTCTCACCAAACTCCTCTATTACCAAGGGTTATGCCCCTTGTGGGGCAATCGCCAACAGTTTCTTTAATGGTGAGTTAATTCAGACCGTGATGTTTGAAAAAGCAGCCTGAGAGTTGCAAATCACTTCCTTAAAGTTGCCAAGGAGAGTGACAGAGAGTGGCAAATAGCTCACCTCAGAATTACCAAGGGGAGTGATTTCTATTTTCAAGAAATATATGGATCACCACACTTTGTCACCAACAGACAACCTGAGGACGACTTATATGCACATTAAAAAATAATAATTGAGAAATAAGACAATGAACAATCTCGCTATATCGATACTCAGAACATTTCTTTAATTTTCAGTGCATTGCAAGTTTCATCTTTCACTATGGAGTGACCCTTTTCTTCTCTTCTGCCTCGCTAAACCAGACTAAAACGAATCTAGTTTAGAAATTCTATGCAACCATGTGCTTCCAACCTTGTCCCTAAAGGTGTCGATAATACCAAGCATTAAAGCCATGCTATAAGTATACTGCACAGAGCTGCTTGTCATAAAGGCCATAGAAATGAGGTTGTTTGTCATTATAATGATGTAGGCTATGCTGTAGTCCAATGAAATGTCAAAATCCCTATTTCGACAAAACACCACTTCATGAAAGTCATCTTTATTCTTGCAACCAAAATTGGATTTTTTGATGGAGAAAAGATAGCAAATGGCCGGAGCAAACATGCACTATAAATCACTCGCTGAGGAAGTGTTTAAGGAGTGTGATAGAGAGTGAGAGTGATCGTGTGCATAAAAAACGCAAGGTCTGGTTTATTACATGCTGCTGAAGCAGATGAGTTGGAAGAGGAATTTGGATCTACCACAGCTAGTCATTTGGCCTTTGAATTTTTTTGATAATAATATAAGAATTATGGGATAGCTATATCAACTATTTAAATGACATCAGTATAATGGCAGTACATGTATAGGCCTATAAAGCTATGGTACATGTGATACCCTCGCTGTGTGTTATGGTTGCTGTCGAGATTTTGACAGTTATTTGAGATTTTAAATTTAACTTTGCTTGCTTTTCTTCCTCCTTTAGACTCATTTACACTGACCTACAACGGTGACACAACAACTGTTTCAGAGCAGGTTAAGCTCATCGCCACTGGTATAGCCTGGACCTCAGACAAAGAAGTGAAGTTTAAGAACCCTGCATGTGAGTTGATGACAGTTGAGATCTTCACTTAATGGGAATATAGAATTATCCTGTGCAGTAGACCAATTCACCATATCAAGATTGCTTCTGTTGGCTTGTGAATTGAAGGAAATTCACTTGTGTCAACCATAAAACTCTGTATTGATTGTCCCTTAACACCCAGACAGGGCTTGGAGGTGTATGTGGGGGGTGGGGGAGGGTCTATGATGTTGGAGTTAGTCCATCAGTCTGTTCATTCGCCCATCCTGTTCGCAATCTGTCACCAAGCAGGATTGTAAACAGTGTCAAATGTTTCCGACGGAGTGCGGACAGGAGCCCTGAAGGACAGGAGCCAGTCCATGGACTAGCCCGATGGGGTTATTCCAAAAGCCCACAACTATATATTTTGATTTCGGAATTATAATAATCTATATTGTCATCTATCTAATTTGCATAATAATAGGCCAAACATCATTTGCGCTGTTTAATCAACATTGGCTGGTTCTTCACATGGCAAATTAATTTTATGACATGGAGCAATAGATAAATGAATGCTCCTGAAATTTTGATGCATTGGTTCGGAAGGAATCAAAAATTATTGAGAAAAAACGACCTTTTTTACCTCCATTTTAGAGAGCCTAACCGGTGTACAGTTTTGTCTCAAAACAGTATTACTTTTGCCATGTGTCATACCAGCATTCGTACATGCCTTTAAATGAAAAATTCTATTGAATTCAATCATTCCTGTGAACTTGACACGGATGTACAATTACAGAAGTCTATTGTAAACCCCCATTTATTGTGGTATGTTTCCTAGCGGTGTGAAAGAGCATCTCCATCATATGTTTTCAGACATTTGCATGATTTCTTTACCGATGCATAAGGGAGAAGTTCAGCTGGGAAGTGAAGAAATCCTGATCTGTGAAAATTTAAACTTGTGGCATGATATTTACCATTCGCTACATTACTCATTAGCCACATTCCTTCCTCTGCAAGATACTTGTGCAGTTGAACGAGTTGTCTCTAGTCACTAGAGTTGGTATCACCCATAATGCCTTGTCATATGGTGCCATCTTTGAATCAGAAATGGTTTGTAAATTTCTGAATTTTACAATTGATCTGTTCATGTGCATGGAGACATACAGAGAGGTAACTCCTGTTTATTACCTCCCTTGGACTGTAAGCCTCTTGTGGAGTGATACTCTCAACATGCTCAGGTTATCATTTGACCTCAACCAAGCATGACAGAATGGTTTATGAAACATGTTTGACATTAATTATTCAGTGCTATAAATTCTAAAAAGCAAAAGTTAATTTTTAAGGTCTTAGTCAAGCTTAGAATTAGACAAAAAGTATTTGTTTGCATAAATCAAAACTAATTCATACTGGCTTTCAGATTTACAGAAGAAAGATAGATGCACCAAGAACAGATGTGTTTCGATGGAACTAATTGTTGTGTACATTGTGATGGTCGATGTTTACAATCAGTCTCACCTGTTCAGACTTCCAAATGAAATTAAATGTCATGCAAGTTTTGGAATATTTTCCACAATGGCACAAGACTCGGGATCCAAGGAAAGTGCTACAACGGACCATGCTGCCAAAGCCTGACATTAGCATGCAATGTTGAGAATAATAGTCGAGCCTCTTGTCATGCTTGTGTATTTCCAATCACATGTATTGTATTCATTCAAAATTATCTGAAATACTTTCTTGCTCTTCACAGCTTGGGATGGGTCCACCAAACCGAAATACTGGCAAAAACCAGTCTGGGAGTTGAACGGAAACTCCTCAGAAAACAACGGCTACGAAAACGAGGACCTCATCGTCTGGATGAGAACTGCGGCTCTTCCGACCTTCCGTAAACTTCACCGACGTATCGAACACACTGCGGGCACCAGCTTTGCGTCTGGTTTGCCTAAAGGAAAATACACCGTGGATATAGAGTACAGTATCCTTTGTTTGCCTGAATGAACTATGAGGGGTCCAATTTCTGCCAGTGTCTACTCTTGCATGTCTTGAGTATTAAATCCTCTCCATTAGGGAGTTTTTGATTTTGGTGTCCGGCTTATTCTGATATGTAGAGGAGTGGCATTTAGTGGGGTGTTGTGAATCGTAAAGGTGTATCTAAAATGTCTGGATCCAATTACATCTGAATTCTGGAGGTGGAGAGGTGTTAAATTAGGGTATCTAAGAGGTTGTTGGATTTGGGGAATTTGGGTTTTCATGTACATGGGGTGGGTCTGTTTTGTGTTTGCTGGTGGCAGTGTCTGAACAAAGGGACTGGTAAATTTTCAATATGTGTGCATGGTTTTTCATATCTATTTCATTCCCCAGGAATATTTAAGTATTACCTGTTTATTTCCCTGCACATGTTATTAATGCCTTAACTGAACACAGATTATCCAGTATTGGATTTTGATGGGCGCAAGAGAATCACCTTGACAACGACCTCATGGATGGGAGGGAAGAATCCGTTCCTTGGTATCGCCTATCTAGTTGTGGGATCTCTATGTATTGTACTAGGCGTCGTGTTCCTCATTATCCATGTTAAAGTTGGTAAAAAGTGAGTATGAAGTGTATGAACATGTGTACCAAAGATCTATCTTAGATCTCTTACCCCAGATCCCTCATCTCAGTTCCCCTATTTCATATTAGTGAGGTGGCTTAGGGTCATATTTTGGGGAGATCGTGACACGCTGGACCAAAGCACCAAATTTGGCACACTTATCACTTGAGGCATATAGAACAATATCAGAAGGGGTGCCCTTTGCTCTGGGCTGTGTGATGCCCTCTGGCCCCCAAAAGGGCATCTGAGGGGCAATATTGTTATTTAAAGAATAGTTAGCCTAGAAACAGCTTCGTTATTTTCATTATCCTTCAGGCTGGGAAGCTGAAACTTGCCACACTGTATCACTGATTCATGCGCTACCGGAAAATGTCACAAAATCCAAGATGGCGGCCATGATGACATCACAGTGACATCATATTCCCAAAATAAGTCATTTTGCGGACGATTTTTCAGACCGATTTTTCCCATTTTTTATTTGTGGAATTTTCTTCGCTGAAACTGCCTGGTAAATTAGTAAATAATCATCTTATTTGAGATAAAATACTTTTGAGCACTTTTACGAAGAACACATTAATTTGGAAGGAATACGATGAAAACAGAACTTTCTGGTACACCTTAATGTTATCTATTATGAATTTACTCATGATGCTGTGCTCCGAGCTTTATGCAACAGGCTTAAAAATAACATCAGTATCATAAGCTATAACTGCTCTAAGTTACAGCCTGCGACGTTTCTTCATTTTGGAGTATCAGGGAAAAGTTTTTTGAGAAGGGAGAGCCGGGTGGCTGAAACCATCTATACCAATTAGGTTTACATAATCGCCTGTGTAAAAGGAAACAATCCTTATCCTAATAAAAATTTACAATTCAGCTTTTCATCTCGTAAAATGGAAAAAAAAGATGGAAATATCCAAGACTGGACAGTTTTTAGGGTATTCTAGCATTTACCAGATTCACCCCATGTTGAGGCGTTTACTTCATCAGACGTCCTCGATGCTCATCCATTAACATCCGATGAGTTATTTGTTTGAGTTGATCTGTCATCAGAGCTCACGAGCTATCGTATCTAATTCCGCTTAAGGCGTTGCTAGGGGCCGTGGGGATACTTCACAGTATCCATATTAACAGTTGCAATAAAAGCGCGGCTGGGATACTAAGGCTACGACCGAGAATCCACCATATTCTCGGGTCTGCAGGTGAGGTGCCAAGGGAAGCTTTCCTGTTAAGTCATATGGTTGCTTTTTAGTCGCCAGACGTCAATTTCCCCCACTTCTTTCATATCGCTCCAATTTCAATCTTTCTACTTTTAAGTTTGAGAGAAGAATAGCTGAATTAACAAGTGTTACACGGGCCGGGGACTTGTGTTTAGTTCTATACGTCTCTGTTTGTATATTTGTGACCGCCGAAAAAAAAGCCAAAATTATTGGACAAAATTGTACGAACCTTCATCTGAAGAGTGTTGGAGTCAGTGAGGGTGAAACTGAAAAGAACAATCCCAAAAAGGGCATCTTACGCCTGTTGGAGGCCGGCATTTTTTATCGGAAGGCCATCAAATTACGTCAGGATAGCTAACAGAGCTGTATGGCCAGAAAATTAAAGGGCGTCTAAAACCAAGAAGGAATCAAAAGAACATTTGACGCCCAATGGAGACCGAGAACATGCAACATACAAGTAAGGGTGAGTGAGTGAAGAGAATTTAGCGTGGCTTTCAACAATATCTCGGCTATATCGCGACGAACCAACTAAGCACCCAGCCAAGTTGAGTTCCTGTTACTTCAAAGAAAAGAAGAAATCTTTGAAGCAGCATGGAACCATCCACCCTATGAAACACTGAGGACAGCACACAAGGCACAGACAGGACGCTTACATGGTGCAATAAAGACAAGTGATATTACAGTGCTAGACATCACATTATCAAGTTCCTGTTGCTTCTCAGCAAAATGCTTTGAAGCAACAGGAACCTGTACCCACCCAATCACCCACGCAACATACAAGTAAGAGTTGTAGCAGTTGTCTATATATTATCATGGAATGGACACAGCTTTGGTCGAATGTTCATGGAACTTTGTCAAGATAGCTGTGGGAATATCAAGTGTGAAAATAGAGGCTCGCAATATTGGGGTTTTTTTTGGTCAAAAGCCTGTCAAACATTTTCAGGATAACTATAGGGATCTCAGAGAGTGAATAGACACAGAAAAAGGATCGGAAATTGCATTTAACGCCCATTGAGGGACAGGAACATGAAATTAACATTAAAATAACACGTTGACTTCTATACGTCGCAATTGACATGACCGAGAGTGCTTAGGACGATTTCAGGTTCAGAGGCAGATTGGGGGAGGGGTCTGAAACTACACCTTATTCCCACTGGGTGACAATACCATTATATTTACACATTTACATGTGCATGGCTCAGGACACGCGCTAATCCAATTATATGCCGGTTCTGCAGGCACACCCACTAGTAAAATGATAATGAATAGGGAGGATCCTGTGTTCAATTGTTATTGTTGGATTCACCTTTTATTTTATTTCATATCAGATGATTATTTACTGATTTACAAGGCAATTTGAGCGAAGAAAATGGCACAATACAAAATTTGAAAAATCGAACAGAAAAATCGTCAATAAAATGGCTTATTTTTATAATATGACGTCACTGTGACATCATCATAAAGGCCATCTTCAATTTTGTTACATTTTATTGTAGCGCTGGAACCAAAGATATAATGTGGCAAGTTTCAGCTTCCTAGCCTCAAGGATAAGGAGAGTCCTGAAGCTATTGGGAAGTCAACTATTTTTTTCAATGATAATATTTTCCCTTAGATGCCCTTTTGGGGGCCAGAGGGCGTCACACGGCCCAGAGCAATGGGCACCCCTTCTGATATTGTTCTGTATGCCTCAAGTGATGGATGTGCCAAGTTTGGTGCTTTGGTCCAGCGTGTCCCGATCATTTTGCTAAGCCACCTCACTATATCTCCTACTTCACATCCCCTATCTCTGATCTTCTATTTCCGATCTCCTATCTCAGATCTATCTCGGATCTCCTATTTGAGATCCTGTCGCAGATCTCGTATCTCAGATCCCTTATCTCGGTTCATACTCCATGTAAGAATCACGAGACAATGAATACAATAGCCAAGTCTGGGAACAACAATATGTCTAGACTTCAGCCTTTTCAGCTGCACAAAGAGACAGACAATGGCTTCCTACATGAAGTATCTACCCTTATCTCGGATCTATTATTCAGATCTCAAATCCCCTGTCTAGGATCCTATCGCACATCCTCTATCTCGGACCTTCTATCCCAGATCCCCTCAGATCTCCTATCTCAGATCCCCTATCGCAGATCTTCTATCTCAGATCTGCTATCTCAGATCCCCTACTCATATATCTCCAATCTCACGTATCCTATATCCGATATTCTATCTCAGATCTATCTCACATCTCCTATCTCAGATCCCATATCTCAGATTCCCTATCTCACATATCCTATATCAGATCTTCCAAGAGCCCCTTTCTCAGATCTATCTCACATCTCCTATCTCAGACATAGCTCACATCTCCTATCTCAAATTTCCTATCTCCTTCCTATCCCCTACATGTATATCAGATCCCCTACTTCACATCCCCTATCTCTGATCTTCTTTTCCGATCTCCTATCTCAGATCTATCTTGAATTCCCTGTTTGAGATCCTGTCTCAGATCTCGTATCTCAGACCTAGCCCACATCTCCTATCTCAAATCTATCTCCTATTTCGGGTTCAGATCCTCTATCCTCTATCTGAGATCTCCTGTCTCAGATCCTCTATTTCAGATATCCTATATCAGATAACGTATCTCAGATCTCTTATTTCAGATCTATCTCACATCTCCTATCCCTGTCTCAGATCTTCGATGTCAGATCCCATATCTCAGATCCTATGTCTCTGATCCCTATTTCAGATCTATTATTGCTGATTCCTAATCTCAGATATCCTATCCCAGATATCCTATCCCAGATCCCCTATCTCAGATCTTTGAAACAACTCACTTTTACGTACATGTATATGCGGTTTTCACAAGTGCCTGGGGCGGATTTCACGAAACCTCACTTGACTTTTTCAAGGGTGATTTAAATTTTTTTTGAAAACGTTTTTGGCCACGCTGGAAGTGACCTTTTTGGAACTCTTTTGTGCAGTTCGGTAATAAATAGTACCCCCGCAGAATCAAGTGTATATGCTCAAAATACTTGATGCGCTGGAGCCAATCGGTAGAATTTCAGGTGTCAAATATGTCTCTGCCGTTTTTGGAGCTACGAGATGCATGAAGAACAATGCCCATATGTGCATTATGATACATGGGCACATGAAAACAAATTTATTTCTGAAACCATTTTCCTTCTTATCGGTCATTTTAAGTACGTTTTTATTCAAGTGCGGTTTTCAAAGGAGGTCCGACCACACTCGAACCGTGTGATTTCAGGTTCAAGTGAACTTTCATGAAATGCAAAAACTTGACTCAAGGGAGGTTTTCAAGTTCAAGTGCAAAAATTGCCTCAAATGAGGTTTGATGAAATCGGCCACCGTGGCAGTATCAGAAAATGGGCACTTGCCGATTCACAGAGTCCTTGTTGAAATGTTGAGTCCTCCTCGAATATAAAGTTGTAATAAATTGATCACCCCTTGTTTTTTACCACCTCAAATATCACTTCCGGGGATCGATTTGTTAGGTGAATTAACGTAGTGCTGTAAAACAGTTCCTCATGCAAATATATTATCTTGAAAGTGATTGTTTTCATATTACATAGTCATAGATATCATCTGATCATCTGCAAAATCTCTAAAGAGCTGACTTCCTTATTGTTTTGCAGGACTGAAGACATGATCAATATAAACAACAGGACATCGTACTGAGGGAGGCGATCACGGGACGACAAAAACATCAATCCATTCCGGAGATCTCAGTCTGATATAGGACCATTATTTTACAGTGAAAGAGAGAAACCAGATGCTTTATCTATTATTTTCTATCCTCGCAGTGTTACTGGACATCGCTGTACTACATTACTATTTCATGTGTAACATAACTTTCTATCCATGGCATTTTGCTAATATTTGCATCACCGATTATTTGGACAGCTGCGAAACTTGGCACAGACATGACTTGTCGGTTTACATTTCACAGATGTTTTAACCCAAGAAATTTGCCAATAGGTCTAAGGAATGGTAACGGTTGAGCCTTGTACCCAAGGGCATCGTTGGGAGTCGTGTGCGAACGACTCCCTTTCAGGGCTGAACTGCATGTTATTTTCCTATGTTGGACATCCTGCCTAATGAGTATGCATATGAAACGACCCCCTCTGGCGATGCTCATGATACTCTCACAACCGCTCTCTCTCTTCTCCCTTCTGAAAAGTACTCCTGGATAACTTGATGTAATGGATGTCTGTCTCTGCACATGTACCTCCATCCCCTGCGAGTATTGTAAATGAGCATACATCTACATGTAGCAAGCTGGGGAACTGGGAGACCAATCATGTCCAACACTGTGACTGACAGCTATATGTGCCTGTATTCCATGTCAGAATCTGTGTTGCCAGCAGCTCTAGGTATGGCATATCCCATTGTGCACCCTGGTTCTCATCAGATCACCGAAGTTTAATAAGTAATGTTGAGTCTGGTCAGTACTTGTACATGTTGTATGGGTGACCGGGTGCTGTACCTGCTGGTATGATCAGTAGGGGGAAAAATGTCACCTACCAAAATTGAGGTCACGGTCAAAGATCTACAGGTGACCCCATAATCAGGAAATTAGTAAAAATTGCAATTTTGTGTGTCAGTGGATACATCAGGGAGAGACAATGTGTTGCGCAGGTGTATCTTGAAGCCAGTTTGGCTCTTGTTGTAAATGTGATATGTTTTCTGTGACTGTATTTATCATTTTAAAGCTTGACATTGCTGCTGTTATTAGAATTACAACTAGTATTCCACAATCGTGTTAAATAATTAATTTTACTAGGCCTTCATTGAAGTCATGATTGCTGAATATGTTGCTGGTTAACCAAATGCTACATATATAAATGTATATATTCAAATATACACAGCTTTTATTCCCATGATTGTATTTAGTTCAAGTAGTTGGCTTAAACTCTTTCTAGCACTGGTTTAATACTATAAGCTGAAGCTCAGATATAGAGTAGGAGATTGAAACTCTCTCCAGAGTGAAGTCAGTATCTGACATGTCTAATGGTTTTTACTGCTTGATTTTTCATGCATTGCTGTTATCGAAAGCAGTAGGTCAGAATTACACCTGTCTGAAGTTGAGGTGTAACACTTGTCTATTAAGGTCTTGGATGTCAACATCCAGTCATGTTATTAGAACAACTGAGACTGGCAGTTTGACTGAACCCATTCACCCACCCACCAACCAATGGTGCTGCGATATTGCATACAAGGCAAGCAGAATCCATTGATATGACCTTTGAGATGTAACTTAGTAAGCAATGGATTGTGCCAGCCAAACTCTTACATGCAATGTAGTGTACCTCTGTTCATCAACCCAGTGTAACACCAGATCTGGAGCTAATAGATTTTGAAGATTTTCAAGTTGCCAGGATGACTGCTCCGGGCAAAATTCCTGTTCCATCAACTGCTTCAATCAGAAGGCCAGATTCATGTTAGCGCTATACCATTATAATATCACAACCGTAACAAATTTATAGAAAGCTGTTCAAATTCGAAGTGGCATCAATTATGTCGGTTCATCTTTGTTTTTCCTTTCTCCATTTCCAAACTACGGTAAAAAGATGTATATTTCTCATGTCACTAGTTAAATTCATTGATAGTGCCTAATATATTATTTATTGCAAAGGGAGCATACAAGTATTACATGTTTAACAAGGAGATAGGATTTTAAAAAGATTTGTTACACATTTATTACTTGAAAACCCCCCAACAAAGGTGTGTATATATAGAGTTTTATATTATTCATTTGATATTTTAAAAATATTTGTACATGTGTATATATGATAGTTAAAGGCATTGTATAATGATTTTAATTGGTTGATTCATTCTTCAATCATACATGTAACTATACAGTAGTCATATTTGTTCTTGTGCCTAGCTAGCTAGCTATGTATTAAAGACCATGGGTAAAAACTGGACACTGGGCGTTGGTAATCTTATTATAAGAGAGAAGAGATACACATATTGTCTGGAGAACTGGTACAGTTAAAGTGGGGGAGGGGGGGAGTACTACATAACTATTAACCCTCACCAAAACGTTCATTGTTCATCTTCAAGACATGACAAAAGTCAGCCCAACAGAAATCATTATACACTGCCTTAAAAGAACTACCTTATTTTCGCCTTCATGAAATGTTCTGTCTCCAGTCGAACTGAAAGAAAGATGTACCAAGGTTTGTTTTTGGACTATAAAAAGATTTGTTTTGTGACTGTATAAAAGTCCACTAAGGTTTGTTTTGTGAATACATTTTAACCATTCTTAGAAGAAAACGCTCCTCCCTGATAGGTTAAATTAAAGTGAGAGCCAACCACAGCTGTTGGTCAGATTATGACAGCTAGGGGCCAATCTTTTTTTGTTTGAGAAAGGTGCACGGCTGCTGTCTGTCCTCGCTCGTCGAGATGCATTGAACAAATAATGAACCAATCCTAAAGGATGCTACATGTATATACTTGCAAGTACACATCCTTTGTGAGACAAGGTTGTATAGAGCTCGATCTGTTTGTCTGTTAACATTTGTAAGCTGTGCAATATCTCCAGTTCCAGCTCATGAAGTGGTACCAAACTGACATAACCGACAAAGAGGAACCCTATTCATTTTCAGGTTGAAGGTCAGGTCACCGTATTCAGTTTTACCCCTCGGCCAATCTGTTCATCTTGCTTTATATTAACACAATATATGTTGAAGGATTTCCAAATTCGTATAACATGAATGGCAATATGTGAGAAGCCTATTGAAGATTACTGACCATGACCTATTTTATCAAGGTCGAATTCTGGCATTGGTGATATCTTTTGAAGGATTATGTCTAGGCTCTCCAAATTCATAATGCAGCTGGCGACTTAAACCTTTACATTTTGATCAAATTCTAGTTATTACAATACCGGTATTTCGATGGATCATGAAAAGGCTCTCCATATTCACACAAAATATGCAACTGAAGTTGCCTGGAAGCTTTCTCAAGTTGACCAAGGTCAAATTCTAGTTAATGTGAAAGTTATAACTGACTTTAATTTTGGGTTTCTGCAGTCAGTGTGCGGGTATATATTTAAGCCCATAAGGCTGTATTGTTGTCGGGTGGAAATTACGTACCTTGCTCATTTTAATATTGTATATTATGTAAGTAAATCAGATATCTCTATTAAACTTGTTCACCTTCATCTTGTGAAATTTTCTTCTAAACACCTTCAATGTACGTCCAAAGATTTATGGTGATATATTTGTACATATTACTGTACCTTTTCAACTTGTGTAATAAATGTAAATGTCTGTACATGTCTTCCTAGTTGTTGATTTCTGATGCGAGGTTTCAGTTCAAAGTATCAGGTAAATAGGAATCCAACAGCATGGACAATTAGCGCTAGGTCATTATTTGTAGGTGGGCATTCATTCGTTCAGCCTGATGAGTGAGCAAGTGAGTGAAAGTCTGAATGACATCAGATTTCCGATGCAGTAAGCGGGTCGTGATATGAATATTCATTGTGCAGATGCGGTAAATGAGACACCAGCTTCACCCATGTAAGCATATATTAATGGAAGTTTCTGACTAGTACAAATAACCCAGTATAATGTGGACAGTTTTCATTTACAGAACATTCAGAATGAGAAAATTATGTTATCTCCAGAATGGCTAGATTAACGTTGAAGTCACAACTGTCAACAATAGACAGGAAATTCTCAGTTTCAAAGCTTTTTCAACGTATTTGGCACTAAAGGCCTTGGATTTCAAATTATTTTCAATGTGGCGTACAAATTCTGCAATTCAAAACGGTTATTTTTAATCCTCACTAGCGGGTGTATTGTTAATCAATCTGGTTAGTTGCTTGTAACAGTTTTGGATATACATAATGCAAGGATTTTCTTCTGTTGAACCAATAAGTAACTGTAGTCAGTAGCTCTTTCTGGCAATTCACTAAGGTTTTCGTTCGGATTGGTTCGAAGACCAAACTTCTACAAAACCGATGGCCAAACTATCTTTGACGAGGTAGATTAAAGTGGCAAACAAATTAGGCTCTCTGACGATCCATTGTGATCCGTGTCTATAGAGCCTAATTTTAAAAAAATGTTGCAGTTTTGGTTAGGTTAGGTTTTTACCCTTCAGCCCATAGGGCTGTGGGGTCTTGTCGTTGCCATGTACGTACGTTCGTCCGTCCGTCCGTCATGGTGTCCGCTGAATATCTGCAGATCTATGAAGTCGGGCCTGACCAAACTTTGGTGAGAGCTTCCTGAATGTTGACTGATGAAATGATTAGATTTTCAAATGGCTATGATGATTTCATGATTTTTAATTAATTTTTTTTATTATTTATTGATGGTTCAGCTTTTGCACTGTTATCTGTGCCCATCAACATGTTCTTGTCCGCTGAATATCTGCAGATCTATCAAGTCGGGCCTGACCAAACTTTGGTGAGAGCTTCCTGAATGTTGACTGATGAAATGATTAGATTTTCAGATGGCTATGATGATTTCATAATTTTTAATTATTTTTTTATATTATTTATTGATGGCTTAGCTTTTGCACTGTTATCTATGCCCATCGGGAACCCTTGGTTGCATGTTTCATTGTGACTTTTGAAGGTTTCCTGATACAAGAAAGCCTGGTCCATTCAAGATTACCATTGGATGGACCCCCCAATTCCCATTTATCTGGGAGCTTGCATGATGCTACACTTGTTCAACCTATGCACTACCCTCGGGAGGATTTTTCCACACCTGGACTGCCCCCCCCTCCCCCCAATAATGATAATGGTGGGTTTGTGTCAATCATTGTGTTTCTATGCCATTAACTTATCACACTTGTGCAATGCAAAAATTGCTACTTAAAAAGCTACACTTTCTTGTATGCTGTAATCCCAGCACACCACTCGCGTGAAAACAAAGTCTATTATATATGGTACAGAAATCACAGAAACTGTATCCGCAAGGCTGTATCCATGGATTTTTTGCAGGTTCCAATCCCAAACTCCCAGTTCCTTTTCGTAATTCATTATTGAGGGTCCAATTTTTTTGTGTGAATTTCGGCGCAAAGAGCCTGTGATCAATCACAAAACAGAGGTTTATCAACATGAAATTCAATACCCAGCTATGAAATCGGATTGATATTGAGGCTCCCAAAAGCTTTTCCTAGGAGTATTTTCTTCAGAAATCCTTTCAAATTGAACAACAACACTTTCGTTTTTTGTTTCATTTGAGTTTTGGGCGCCCATACGTTTTCCGGAACTAAATTGGTTCTAGATGCAGCCCTGATCCTACTGGACTAATAAAGAACAGGCTGAGGGGTCCACGCAGGTGCTTGCCTGCAATTCATGTTGTTAGGGTTAGGGTTTTGCTAGGGTATGTTTGTTTGGGTCATCGTCACTGTGTGACCAATAAGGTTAGGTGCGACGTTAAACTTCAAACAACCAACCAAACCAACTATCTTTGATGCAGGTCTGGCTCAAACCGACAAAAATTGTCAAAGCCAAAACAACAGTCTCTGAAAATCGACATAATTCAAATCAAGCTTGTGGAATGAAATACAAATTTTTTTTGTTGATGAATGACCTGAGAACTCATTTGAATTCACAGAATTAGTCATTGCAATAACTGAAAAAAAAAATCCCACACATCCCATAAACATGCTCTCGGCCCTCGGTCTATTCAAGTAGGATCTTTGTTAACGAATAAGAAAATGGTGGCAATAAGCCATTGGTGATACTGATTTTCAACAGGCATCTGTTCCACAACCACGTGTGATCAAAGCTTCAGGCTCCTTGGCACAGTCATTCTCAAGATATGAGAGTAACGAAAATATAGACATACATGATGGCAATACCCCAATGCCAATTTTAGCAGCAGCCTGTGACCAGATGTGTGTCTGGTGTAAGTTCAGCAAGCTTTGGCCTTATTCTAGAGATGTGGTGGTAATAAAGCAATAGATGACTAATCAATCAACTTCGACCTACTGACCCAGGAAAATGGGTCAATTAGACACGATTTTCAATAGGCTTATTTTCCAATGTGAGCCAAGTTTGGGGTTCATAGGCATGGTCGTTGTTGAGATATTGTGGTAACAAGAAAACAGACAGATCGACGTACATACATGACAATACCCAATGCCAATTTTAGTAGTACCGGGGGGCCAATGACCAGATGTGTGTCTAGTATAAGTTCAGTAAGCCTTCAGTTTTCCATCTTGCAAAATTGAAAGTAGAAAGATGGAATGTTGTACATCTCACCCATATTTGAGCTTTTCTCCTCCCAAATTTGAAAGTAGAAACCTTTACATCACTTCCGTATTCAAGCTTTCCAAAATGAATTTATGACATCGGAATACGAGAGCGATACTTCGTTCAAATTAGACCCCATTTCTTTCTCCAAATATGTATGATATGCACGTCTCATTGAAATTACCCATCTTCTCCCCAAAAATCCTTGCACCATCCCAGACATACGACACTAATAATAAATACGAAGCTGCGCATCTGAAAACCCCACGACTCGGGGCGGCAGCCATTCTTGATGTATCCAATTTGAACCGTACAACTTTGAAGATGTGAGGAACACCAAGCAGTCAAGTGACAAATATACGGATTATTAAAAATTTTGTAATTAGAAATGACTCAAGATTTCCATCCAATCAGAGAATACGGTTCTGTCATTCATTGTTAGTCTCTTGATGTATTGATGTCTTCAAAGTCTTGCATCAAACATTTGAACAGTACCAGAGATATAGATTTTGCATCAATTAAAGATGGCAATCAAGTTTTCCACCTAATCGGAGAAACTGGTTGTCATTAATTTAAGTTTCTTGATGTATCTATGATTCATAGTTTCATATGAAGCACTAAACCATGTCAACGGTATAGATCATTAATGATTTTGCATGAATTAAAAATCGTTGCCAAGATTTCAGCCCAATCAAAGAAACCAGTTCTGTCATTCATTGTAGGTCTCTTGATTGCATCGATGATGCATACCAATTTTTAAATCAAGCACTTGAACGATATCAGAGATTGAGATTTTGTATAAATTAAAGATGGCTGCCCATCCTTCCCGCCACTCAGAGGAAAGCAAGTCTCTTGGGGTGCAGTCCACAGTAGACCCCTCGTTGCTGGAAATAGACCCTTGGTATAGCCCTTCAGTCTTTCTGAGATGCCAAACCATCCAGATAACCCATATAAAGGTATATATTTTCTTCATGGGAATGCTCATACCATTAATTCAGCATACACGCCAGTTATGCAAATTCAACCCGGGATAAATTTTCTTCCCTCGGAACGTACTCCATATTTTCTGGGAAATCTATTAAAATGACCCAAAATACGCCATATTTCGTTCATTTCCTGGAAAAATCTTGACAATCGATTTCAACAAGATTTTGTCCGAGTGTTCCCCGTCTCGAGGTGAGATAAAAAAGCTATTCAAAATATGGGGTCGACCTTTCCATTTTTTGTCACATATTCCATATGTAACATAACCCTATTTTTAAACGCCTGAAAAACGTACGAAACTGAGGCTGACGAAGGTTGACATCGCCATATAGCTCGACCGAGCCACCCATCCGCATATGTCATTTTGAAGGAATGGTAGTACCCAGAAGCTTGGTACTATAAATACTGGTTACCAAAAAAGGAAGGATAATTATCTGGTCAGACCCGGATGGTCTGCTGTATTAAAATTTTTTAGGGGTACCAATAATCCGAAACTATGGACTACTCCCTATATGACCAAGCTGTATTTTATGGAAAAAGTGTTGCTGGCTCATAATAGTCTGCGAGAGAGTACGAGTACACTAGTATACCACACTTGCCATATAAGGGCTTTTTCGTTGGATATCCGTTCCTCCCCTTTCCCCCTACCCCATCTTTGTTTTGGTGTGTTTTACCATCTTAAGTCGACATTTCGAGATTAAACCTCAAATATTATCGTAATAGCCACGACGATGGGTTCGCAGCAATTGTCCGAATTATAATCACTCTTTCTAGCTTCTAAACCATGTCAGATAGGCACCGAATATGTAAAAAATAACTGGAATTATGGTCAAATTGATGTTAAATTTGTAGTTCCTCCGTCTGGTAAATGTTGAAAATGCTCTCAGAATCTTCAAAAATAATTGCTAAGACGCAAATAACTGTTTCCTATTCAGAGTATTTGATATTGTCCGTGAGTTTTACGTTGGGAAATATCATGTTGAGTAATCAAATTGGAGTGGGTGTCCAAGATAATGCATTTTAGATGCCATAGTCGCCCCATCCAAGGGGAGGTAAATCTCTATAGTCCTGCTTGGCAACATATGTTATCGGCGTAGTTGTTCTATGTTTCACTTGTTTCATTTCTAAATATTCTGCCCGACATTCGAAAGATCTGAAAGCGTACATTAAAATGGTATAAAATTGAACAATTTGAGCGAAAATGACCAGGCAAATGGCTTATTACAAGTCAGCAGAGCGTATCATACGCCAGAGTATATTTTTACTGTATATAAGGTATTGCATATAGGGTGCAGTCCACAGTAGACCCCTCGTTGCTGGAAATAGACTCTTGGAATAGCCCTTCCGTCTTTCTAAGATGCCAAACCATCCAGAAAACCCATATGAAGGTATATATTTTCTTCATGGGAATGCTCATACCATTAATTCAACATACACGCCAGTTATGCAAATTCAACCCGGGATAAATTTTCTTCCCTCGGAACGTACTCCATATTTTCTGGGAAATCTATTAAAATGACCCAAAATACGCCATATTTCGTTCATTTCCTGGAATTTTGTCTGAGTGTTCCCCGTCTCGAGGCGAGATACAAAAAGCTATTCAAAATATGGGGTCGACCATTCCGTTTTTTGTCACATATTCCATATGTAACATAACCCTATTTTCAAACGCCTGAAAAACGTACGAAACTGAGGCTGACGAAGGTTGACTTCGCGGCCCGACTCGCCATATAGCTCAACCGAGCCACCCATCCGCATATGTCATTTTGAAGTAATGGTAGTACCCAGAAGCTTGGTACTATAAATACTGGTTACCAAAAAAGGAAGGATAATTATGTGGTCAGACCCGGACGGTCTGCTGTATTAAAATTTTTGAGGGGGACCAATAATCCGAAACTATGGACTACTCCCTTGACACATCGATGCTGTATACCAAGTTTGGCATAGAACACTTAAATGGTATCAGAGATATACAAGCATAAATTAAAGATGGCCGCCAAGGTTTCCACCTAATTAGAGAAACTGGTTCGGTAATTTCTTAAAAGTTTCTATACCGAGTTTCACACTGAACAGCGAAATGATATCCGAGATACACAAGATTAATGGTTTCACATAAATTAAAGATGACCACCAAAGTGTCCACCCAATCTGGTTCAGATTCAATAGGGTTCTGGTTCACGAACATATGGTTGTGCACTGTAAGTTTGGTGCGCCTAGGGCAAGTCGTTCTGAAGATATCTTCCATCTTTCTGCTTTCGATTTTACAAGATGGAATGCTGGAATATGGGAGCGATGAAGAGCTTTCCATCTTTCTACTTTCAATTTTGCAAGATGGAAAGCTGGCAGACGGGAGAGAAGTCAAGCTTTCCATCTTCCTACCTTCAATTTTGGGAGATGGAAAGCTGAACTGTCAAGCATTACACGGACCCATATTATTGCAATTTGTTACAAAGTTGACATAATTTGACCTGGTGACCCAGAAGAAACGGGTCAATCTCACTGATTTTCAATTCATTTCTACTATGCCACCAAATGTATGTGTGATGTAAGTTCGGTATTCCTAGGCATAGTCATTCTTGAGATATGGTGTTAATCGGAAGCCAGAGATGTAAGGACAGACATACATGATGATTAATGACAATTCCCCAAGGCCACTTCTGGTCGAGGGATAAAAGAAAAACACACTTCAAGAAAATCAATTTATTACCATACAACACTTGAACCTGCAATGGTTCAAAACATTTGGTTTGAAATCCTGATGCAAAATCATTAACATAACCACGAAAAACAGACATTACACAGATCAAACATCCTTCGAACAACTTGTATTTCAGTCGAATTTTGCAAATATACTTCAAGCATAACACGATTTTTGCTGTACATTTTGATGCATAATAAACATGATAAAAGTTACAGGTAATTTATCTATGTCAACAAGAGTTGGATGACTTACACATGTACCAGTATGGAAAATAAAATTATGTTGCATTTTATGCAGGTAAATGAAACCTGATTCAGATCCATCATCTCCTGATTATGCTGATACACACCAGATTTCTGTTGTGATTCAAATCACACGTACATTGACTGGACCAACTTCAACATGTGCCAGAGGATGTCAATGGGAGCATCGGTCAAATTCTGACAAATTTTACCTTGATTATTTGTGTCTTTGATGCATAATATTTTGATTAATTACATGTCCTTGAGAATGTCGTTGGGAGCAATGATCACATTCTGACAAATATACCTCGATTATTCATATCTCTGATGCATAATAGTTTGATTAACTGATTGAATAGAGACTTTGTCAATACAGAATGTTTGGAATATTAGATTCAATATACAATATATACAGAGGTCAGTGGTATTGGTTAAGTATAGATTTCTTTCAGTAAACTGTTGGTTCATGATCAGAAATATGTGGTGTAAAGGAGATGGTATGATAAGGCGGCAGTTTGACCTATACGTGGTGCAGTTGAAATCCAAAAAAATAAAAAAAAGGTTCCAAAAAAGGATTGGGTTTTAATGTAAATTGGCAAGAGAAAATATATACAATGTATACACAATACGTGAAAGTTCCAGCTCGATTGCATTATGATTATAGTTATGACATGAAATTGAAATCCGCAGCATGTGCTATTTCGTAAAAGAAGGGTCCAAATCGAGTCATTTGGTCCAAGAGATCCTTCATGTCTAAACGTGCGTTTGAATGACTCGATTTAGACCCTTTTTTCATGAAATAGTACATACTGCAGATTTCAATTTCATGTCGTAACTATTATCATAACTTTGCAATAAACTTCTGCTCTGTAACCAACTGCATGTGTAATGCCAGTTTGGTGCTCCGCCGCAGACATTTTTCAGATAATTAAATGGTGACAAACTGACATAATCTGACCTGGTGACCCAAAACACTGGGTCGATCTCACTGATTTTCGACAGGCTTCTATTTTGTGACCACATGCATGTAAGTTTGTGTAACTAAGCATATTCATTCTTGAGATATGATGGTAATGAGAAAATGAAAGACGGATGAACGTATATGTATGTACATGATGAGAGTACTCCAAGGACAATTTTGGCTGTAGTCCATGACCTGATATATGTCTAGTTTAATTTTGGTAAGCCAAGCCGAAGGCCTTATTATATGGTGGTAATAAGCAGCCAGAACGGACAAATTTGACCCACTGACCCAGAAAAAATATGTCAATCTCACAGATATTTGATAGCCTTCTGCTTTAATAAGACCATATATATATGTGAAGTAAATTTGGTGCTCCCGGGCACAATCATTCTTGAGATATTGTAGTAACAATCAATTCATGATAAATTGACAAATTTTGACCTGGAAAAAATTTGGGTCAATCTCGCTGATTTGCAAAAGGCTTCCGCTCTGTGACCATGTGCATGTGTGATGTAATATTGATATTCCTCGGCATAGTCATTGTTGAGATATGGTGGTAATGAGAAATCGGAGACGGATGTACGGACATACATGATGACGACAATACCCTTGCCCGAGGGGAAAAACCTTCTGAGAAAAACTTTTGCCATGGATTTGGTCTCAGCACTGCTAATTGAGGGGACTGCAGATATTTTACAGTATTCACCATTATTAGATATTAATTAGATACAATCTATGGCATTTCACGAGGAAAAACATTTCACAGTGGAACAATGTAACAAATTCTTCAGTTTGATTTGGTTTATATTTTTGTAGAGAACTTGAAATATTTCTTCCATATTAACCACATTTGGTGGACACTTTGCAGCATAGCATGATTGGACATCTTCAAATCACCATGCGACTGCACAAAATTTTTATCCACTAACAGTCACAGTATCTCCAATATTCTGATTTTCCCCACAAAGTTTCTCTTTTGATTCAATTCTAATTTCTGATTTACCTCTCCAGAGTTAGATAGAGGGTCTCACAGCATCCTTAAAAAGGACACAACTATAAAATCAAATGACTTTATTTTAGAAAACTCATAGATTGAAGTGAATATCAGGGGCAAAAGGCACAGTAGTTTGTGTAAAACACTCAAAGAACACAAACTGACAATGTTTTGGCATGTTCAACACCATTTGAGTGATATTAGCCATTTTGCAAAATTAGTTTTTTCAAATAACGACAAAGCTATTTTCAAACAAGGACTTTGGCAAAAATACTGCATCTAACCCTGCTCTCAGTAATCAAGGTATTATTTAAAGCTGTTTGATTCAGGTGGATGACTTCACATATATACCTGTAGCAATTATCACAACATGTCAAATTACAAGTGATATGTGTACATGTACTACTGGTACAGGAAATATTAAACATTTATATATACGTAATTTCTGAGGATATTAAATGAACATGATCTTTGATTTATAACAAATTAATCTATTTCGTCACTAAAACTATCTATAGTGTGTACATTATTAAATTATATATAGAGTGAGTTGATTTACTATTGTAGACCACCTTACAACATGGCACTTGAATCCTTCCATCAATTACCAGTGAGTATTAATGAGAACAGATCTGAATTTCGGACAAGGAGGCGATAACAGCTTGCAGAGGTGCACCCCAACCTGGGCTCCAGGGATGATATATGATCTGTTAAAAGACTGCAAGCTTGTTTCACTGTTCTTATCCCTGGCACAGATCATTGTTAAGTTCCCTCTGATTGGCTATTTATTATCTGCTCAGAGACTCAAATACGAAGCTGCGCATCTGAAAACCCCTCGGCTCTGGGCGCCAGCCATTCATAATGTATTCAATTTGAAGCAAGACTTCAGGAACACCAAGCAGTCAAGTGACAAATATACAGATTATGAAAAAATTTGCCATTAGAAATGGCCTCTAAGGTTTATGTCCAATCAGAGAAGTCGGTATTCATTACATAAGTCTGTTGATGCATCGATGATGTATACCAAATTTTGTCATAGAGCATTTGAAAATTATCAGAGATAGAGATCATTAATGATTTCGCATAAATTAAAGATGGCCGCCCATCCTTCCCACCACTCAGAGAAACTGATGTGGTTATTCATTGCAAGTGTCTTGATACATGGATGCTGTATACCAAGTTTCATATAGAACACTGAAATGGTATCAAAGATATACATCATCAAAGATTTTGCATAAATTAAAGATGGCCACCAAGGTTTCCGCCCAATCAGAAACACCAGAACTACCATTTATCGTAAGTCTATTGATGCATCGATGATATATGCCAAATTTTACATCGAGCACTCGAACGGTATCAGAGATAGAGATCATTAATGATTTCGCATAAATTAAAGATGGCCGCCCATCCTTCCTGCCACTCAGAGGAACTGATGTGGTTATACATTGCAGGTCTCTTGATACATCGATGCTGTATACCAAGTTTCGTATAGAACACTTGAATGGTATCAAAGATATATATCATTAAAGATTTTGCATAAATTAAAGATGGCCGCCAAGGTTTCCACCGAATCAGGGAAACTGGTTTGGTCATTCCTTTGAAGTTTCTTGATGCATCGATGATCTATACCAAGTTCACACACGGAACAGTGAAATGGTACCTAAGATACACAAGATTAATGATTTCGCATAAATTAAATATGGCCGCCAAAGTTTCCAACCAATCAGGTCCAGATTCAATAGGGTTCTGGGTCATGAGCATATGGATGTGCAGTGCAAGTTTGGTGTGCCTAGGGTAAGTCGTTCTAAAGATATCTTGGTAACGAGAAAGCTGTGATGGTTTCGCATAAATTAAAGATGGCCGCCAAAGTTTCCAACCAATCAGGTCCAGATTCAATAGGGTTCTGCGTCACGCGCATACGGATGTGCACTGCAAGTTTGGTGTGCCTAGGGTAAGTCGTTCTGAAGACATCTTGGTAACGAGAAAGGTGTGACGGACGGACAGACGGACAGACGGACATGACGACGACAATACCCTTCGGCCAAATTTTGGCTGAGGGGTAAAAATGCTGGTCAGCCACTAGAAGTAGGTCAGGCAAGCTCCATTTGTCACCATGCATGGGACTATAGTACGCCAGGGGCAGACAATGCGGCATAAGCTTGGCGATCATTAGATATACTGCAGCTCTACCCTTGTGCCCAGGTTGAAGTGCTCCCAACTTTTCACCATACATACATCAGTACATTCAGGCAAAATTTCATGTAACCTGAATGCTCAAAATTACCGTTGACAATTTGGTGTCAGATGCGAAGGCCATGTTTCATCCTCCTTCACAGCCCAGTTATCTCTACATCTGACGGATCATTTCATGGGAATCCTGGCAGGTTCTCGCCATTCCACACCAAAGAAATTATCGTTGACAATTTGGTGTCAGATGCGAGATATACATGTTTCAGCCGCCTTTGCAGCCCAGTTATCTCTACATCAGATCAATTCACAGGAATCCTGACAGGTTCTCACCATTCCACACCATAGTCTCCATCAATGAAAACATGTGCACAGACGAGTGATAATATGTCCTAGAGAAATTACATCTTCTTCGAACTGGTACATGAACGGATGCTGGAATGGATTGGATTTACATGAGCAAAGGGCACTGGCCACACAGAGAATGCCATGTACCAGCAACATCATGAAATGTTTCCCCCCCACACCAGACAACACATTCCTTGTACCAATGACATGATGCCAATGGTGTTAAACTTTCCCTATTAAACAGGACATATTCCTCGAATCTTCTTTGTCACCTAGACACCATGAAATCCTTTGATACTTCCCCTGTTCTCCTCAATCACATACCAGAACATGTATCGACCAGTATTCTCCTTTACTATCAAACTCACCATGCCATATCACCCTCACTTGTACCACTGATAATACAATCCTAGAGAACAGCCACATTCAATCTACTCTTATTAATATTTGGTAGACCACAGTGGGGTGGGAGATCACAGTGGGGTGGAGGAAGGACCACTTTTTCTGACCCCAACCACCCATATATCATCTTCCTAATATCCCACCATGCATGTACCATCTAACTGGAAAATCTTTCCCCCATCCATTGCGCTTTTTTTTCTGGAACAGCCCTAAAGTATTAGAGTCCCATAAAACCTGGTGTTTTTCCAACTGTGTTGTGTACCAATCTTGATACTGGAGCTTGATATATATATGTTATCATTGTCTTGTGTTACACATTACATTAATGCAACATGTCCCAGATCTCCTGCTAAATGCATTGTCACTTCACACCACTGTGACAAGGATGAAACCCTGCAACCATTATTTCAAAGGCTGAACTTCTGTCTGTTCCACACTCTACCAATTAACTTTGCACCTGTTGTACCATATCAACATAATGTACTTGAGCGCATGTTGTAATACTGACAGGTTGGTTGTCGTGGCGTGCTATACAAATCTCCATCTTATGAAATTTGAAAATGCAATTCTCCATCATACTTAAAACAGTACAATGCTATGTCTAACCAGTAACAACTCTGACAGTTATGCTCCACATGAATCTTCTTCATTCGGAAAATATACATTCACAATTATCCCCACTGAAGACCGTCAGTGCCGATCAGTACAGATACCCTTACATTTCACTGAACATTTGGGTCAATCATCCATTCTGTTGCTCTGGCCTTAAGTCTTTTACTGGTTCAATATCTCATAATACACCAAGATTCAGAATAAGCACCCAGTATTTGCAATAGCACCCCTATGAAAATAATAGGCATGTCCAATTATCGAAACAGTTTGACATGAATCAATATCATACTGTACATAGGACAATTTTTCACTGCATATCTCATCAGTAGTTCAGGTGAGAATAGATGTCGCTCCTAGCCACCCCCGATAATCCTAATTCTTCTTTGGAGCGTTCCTTGCAGTCATCGTTGAGATCTCATCCTCCAAGGGCATCTGTGTCACCTTTCCAGACAACGTGTACTGAGAGTATTCACCGAGGTCTACCTCTCCAAAACTTAGGGTGAGCATATCCCCTACCCGTGAGATTCCCTCGCCTACCACGTTGAGCAACACGAGGTCCGAGGATCTTGGGACGATGTATCCTTAAGCCCTGCATGCGACCTGATAAAAACAAAGAGACACACAGTAATACAGGGCTTGAAACAATACTTTTTCACTTTAAAGGTGAAATGCAAAAGTTTTCATATATTTATGTTTATATTTTTATATTCTCCATGGGTTAGATAATAATGAACTATCAGCCTATCTACTTCGTTTGGTTTTATTGGAGGTATTTCGTCTCCTAGTAGCTTTAGCAAAGTGCTCCAAATTTGATATCTCAAGCCTGGCCAAAATCTGAAATCCATATCGCTTTGCTGCCTTTGTTTGACATTGGTTTGTGATGTCATATCACACCACCTGGCTGGACATCAATACTTGTAAAGTTCAGTCTTCGGGAGGCTAGTCTGAAATGACGTCACAATCAAGGAAAGATAATTGATGATGCTTTGCCAATCAAAATTCAACTGGCTTGGGGTACCAACTTTTTAAAAGCTTCTAGAAGACAAAATACTTCAATTCAAACCAAGTACATGTATATTTCTATCACTATTTAACCAATGGAAAACATAACATGAATTGCAGGCAAGCACCTAAAAGGTGCGTGGACCCCTCAGCCTGTTTTTATTGGTCAGGTAGGATCAGGGCTGGATGCCCACAACTCAAATGAAACAAAAAATAAAAGTAGTGTTGTTGTTCAATTTGAAAGAATTTCTGAAGAAAATACTCCTAGAAAAAACTTCTGGGAGCCTCATCGATTCGATTCCATAGCTGGGTATTGAATTTCATGTAAATAAACCTCTGTTTTGTGATTGATCACAGGCTCTTTGCGCCAAAATTTACTAAAAAAAATTGGACCCTCAATAATGAATTATGAAAAGGAACAGGGAGTTTGGGATCGGAACCTGCAAAAAAACCCTGGATACAGCCTTGCGGATACAGTTTGTGTAATTTCTGTACCGTTTATAACAAACTTTGTTTTCACGTGAGTGGTGTGCTGGGATTACAGCATGCAAGAAAGTGTAGCTTTATCAGTGGCAATTTATGCATTGCACAAGTATGATAACAAGTTAATGGCATAGAAACACAATGATTGACACAAACCCACCATTATGGGGGGTACAAGCTCCAGGTATGCAAACTGGTTCAAAATTGACCAGAGTCAGGCTAAAAATGGGCTCTCCTAATCACTCGTTTTAAATAATTTCCAAGGTACAGTAATATGCAAAAGTTTTAGGATAAATCATATGATGTAGAATAGAATGATTTAACAGCAAAATTGAAGGAAAATGTTGTCCTTCATTTAAGGTGATGCGAAATTCAAACTAACAGGGGTTCAATACTGCAGGGATTCCCCTGCCAGTTATTTCATATTATACTTCTGAAATAAAATATGGTTTTTGCAAAAGCTTTCCATGTAGCAAAATTGCAGAAAAAATCCTGTCCTTTATTTAAGGCGACGCGAAATTCAAACCGAACAGGAGTTCGCTACTGCGGGGAACCGCAAAAGCTAAGCCATCAATAAATAATTAAAAAAAAAATAGTTAAAAATCATGAAATCATCATAGCCATCTAAAAATCTAATCATTTCATCAGTCAACATTCAGGAAGCTCTCACCAAAGTTTGGTCAGGCCCGACTTCATAGATCTGCAGATATTAAGCGGACAAGAACATGTTGACGGACGGACCGACGCTAGGACAGACGGACGGACGTACGTGGCAACGACAAGACCCCACAGCCCTATGGGCTGAGGGGTAAAAAATGCGAATCTAAAAACCACTGCATTTCACCTTTAACCTAACACGGGTCGTAACATTAGAAATTCCTCCTGTCTCAGTTAATAGGTAAATAATTTTTTTACCTGTCTCTTGAATGCATTAACCTGAACAATGTGAGGCACTATTTAAATGTACATAAGGCCACTTTTTTTTTATTTCTTGGTTTACGGATTGAAGGCCCCAAAAATTTGGGTCGGTCGGTCGGAAAAAAAAAAAAAAAAAAAATCTCCCTAAAAAAATTAGCACAACAAAATTAGATTTTTAAATGTTGAAGTAAAATCATGGCCGGTATCTAGTATGCAGGACAGCTGCCTGCTGAATGTCTGGTCAGTGCTTGCCAAGCTTGCATTGTTAACCCATAAAACAAGAAAACGAGATGGAAAGTGATTTGTTGGACGGAATCTCTCTTATTATATTCCTGAAACATTCACATGACACTGTCACTGAGAAAATGTCTACAATCAAAACAGAATAGTTTACTTCAACCTGTCATAGGCTAGGCCAGACCAGACAGGTTAATATTAGACAGGTGGACAGACGTACTTAACAATGACAATATCCCTATGCCCAAGGGTTGAGATTAAAAATCATAAAACTGAACTAGTCTTGTATAAATTTGTATATGCCACTTTGAAAAGGTCTTGAATAATGAAATTCATATCACATATAACTATTGATGATTGAACAGGTTTCGAAAAATTCGTGTACAACACTTTTGGTTACCGGTTTATCATTGAAAATTCAATTTAGGCAAAATATATACTATTCGAATATTTGACCGCTTTGATAACTTTTGATCTATACACAACCTTGACTTCGGGAGAAGATCGTATTGCTTCTGTGCACACCTAAGAATATCAAAGACATTTATATTTGCGTGGGCGGGTTTTTCTCAGTCTCCTTGTGGGCTCGCGCAAACACATACCGCTTGCCAAACGACTGCAGAATCTTCGCAGGAATTACAAGCGTCTGGTCCATCATTCATTATTCAGCCGTCGTTCATTAGCTCATTCAGTACTGCAGCTTATCCTAGCTGTCAGCCCCAGATAGTTTTCTTGGCCTGAACCCCACTGGTTCCAGCTCAGGGCAGTCAGTAAAGTTGAATAATTATCTCCAAAACAGAAGGCGGTCATGTGTTTTTGTCTGCATTTCAGAATCCCAGACATTCTGAAACTTATTGCTTTGTCCTTTTTAAATAATATATTTCAACAAAAACTATGTGTGTGTATTATTTTCCTCAAGAAATGCAGTTTTATTCCAAATAAAAATGAAAGCTCGTTTGAAAAACGGGCGAAGAGCATTTCCCCAGATAATTTTGTAACACATAATTTGGTACTCACAGGGTTTTAGATCTCTCCAATTTGGGCACACTCCCTATTAGAGGTGGCAATTTTTTTTTGGACAGGACAGTGTGTGGGGCACATGGAGGATGAGCAATCAGGATGAGCAATCAGAAATCATCACTGGTAGAAGTACCTCTGAGAAGGGGTTTCTTCACCAATGGGCGAAACCCAGTGTGAGGCAACACCAAATTTATTTTGCGTTTAATAGGCCCACCAACATTAAACAAGAGCCCAAGGGGCTTCAATATACGCCCGTATATCTGGAATTACATTGGTTCAAATTTCAAGGTTGTTTAATAGCCTTGATTCCAATTGATCTAGCAATCCAGAGAAAGGTCTACAATTTTTGCTTATGAGAATGTAACATATATCACATCTTATATTGAATGATAAACTAAAATGAGCTTAACTCTTGGTAACTAGCTGACCTTGAAGCAAGAGCTGAGAGCTCACGTATCCCACACTGAAATCGACAAAAATCAAACACAAGAAAATAGTAGTATTCCTGCAAATGGATTCCTTTCAGACGAGAGAATTTTTCATGAAGGAAGAAGAAAGTGATGAAGTAAACCTTTGTTCTTGAGTTAATAAACAGGTGTGAAGTTCATAAAGGACTCCTCTCCCCGTTAAATTAGTAAATGTATGGAGTACCAATCCATACCTTGAAACTAGAGCTATCGCATGGACAACAAATGTTAATGGATGAATGGACAGAACGCAACATCGCATTACATGACCTCGTCTTCGACAGGCATATGAAAATGTGACTTTTAATGATTTCTTGATTTTGGGGTCACAGTGACCTTGACCTAAATTTTGGTACATGACAAACCGACTCCCCTCAATTTCTCAAAGGACACGAAAAATCATGATTTTTAACCATTTCACGATTTTGGGGTCACAGTGACCTTGACCTTTGACCTTGAACTACATTTTGGTATGTGACACATTGTGTCCACCTAATATATCTACTGACACAAAAACAAATATTTTTAATAATTTCCTAATATATTTCACTATTAGTTTCAGCATCCTAAGCATTGAACAAAGTTACAAACAGCTTCATATGCACAGTATATATACAAGGCATAATGTGACCTAGCCAATACGCATTTATGAATAGTGAGCCAGTAAATTATATCAGTCAAGTTGGACGGATATTAAAATGCCGTCATTTTCAGAAATTATTAAATGTT